>JAODAL010051625.1:0-26559 GCA_025379985.1 Phyllomedusa bahiana | reverse complement strand
TAAAGTGTTTCTTCTGCCCCAACCTGGAAGACAGAAGGCTGGCTGTAGCTGGCGCTGTACGGGGCAGGTCGTCAAATGGGGAAGGAAAGGGGGGTGGGTCTTGGGGGTGTGTGGTACTCGGGCGTTTGGTGGAGGCTGAAGCGGGACTGATCCTGTCTGACTCTGAGAACTGGGCAGTGAGAAACGTTTTGTGGTGGCGGAGGAGGAGGCGGAGACAGGGGTGCGACAGGGGTTTGGGAGGCCCCGGGTGGTTGGCTTTTTTGGCCAAGTGTTCCTCCTTTTAAAATCATCATTCGTGCATGTGCAGCATTTTTGGTGGTGGTTAAAACACCTAAGATTCTTGCTTCTATTTTGCGGTTTACAGAAAAGGCGGCATATGACATGGGGTGTTTCAGGGCTTCCCAAAAGAAGGCCCGGCTTGAGAGGTCCTGGACCTTTTGACGGCGATAACGAGGGCGGGGTTTCCGTGACCGTGGCTGGGGAATATATCAGGGGACTTCTGGGGCCCGCCTTTCCCTTTTTTGAGGGGGCCCCGTACGACAATACCCCAGTCTTCCTCCCGCCCCGGGGGATGAAGCGCTCGCAAGCAAATTCTGTGAAAAGACCACTTTGGACCCGCAATGTCGTCATCATTTATCAACACAGGGACTTGGTCTTTTTTTCCTGACATTTGCACCCAGGAGCTGCGGGCTACAAGCAAGAGGGACGAAAGGGCGTTGCCGAGCCCGGGTTTTTTTGCCGATTGCCCAGCTTCCTTCTTCCTCTGATGGATCAGTAAGGGGGTCAGAGCAGAGAAAATTATTTTGGCCCTTGATCTTTTAACTGCCTTCTGACCCCAACCGCTTTTGTCAAAAAGGGTGTCTTCAAAAAATGGATTACCCACAGGGGTGGGTACACGAGTTGACATTTGGTCTCCTTGCTGCATTTGGACGGATGCTGGATGCTGATGAGACTTTGTGGCCGTGACTGAGAGGACGAGGAGGTAAGACTGTGGATGAAGGTTGATTAACCCACTGAAGAAAGATTGGCGACGTGTTCGTTACTGAGATTCACAGGGCCCTGACCCAGCGTTGACGGCCTGACGGTCCTGCAACTGACGACCGTGGAAGCGTGTTGTCGCCGCAGGGAAAGGAGCCCCTTCTCTCGTCCCTCACCCTCCAGTCCTCCCCCCCTCTTTCTGCTTACCACCGAATTTCGCCCCATGTTCAGAAAAGATAAAAATTTGAGAGGTAGGGAAGGGGTTTTGGAAAGTCTCTTTTTTAAAAGACGGAAACACAGCTTTTCTCAAACCCCCTCAAATCAAAAAAAAATTGCGGATTCAAATTTAACTGCAAGGTCGTCTTCAACAAGCTGGCCTGCCCCAAAAGTGAAAAAAACCGTATCTGAAATGATACGGGATAAATAAAAGGTATTTTTTGGAACCTATCAATTACCTGTGGTGAATACAACATTGCTGTATTAAAATTTAACTGCAAAGTAGATTATAAAACAAAGTTGTCTGCCAAAAGTGAAAAAACACCTGTCTGAAATGTTAGGGGGGGATAAAAAAAAGGTTTTTTTTGGCACCTAAAAACCTGTGGTGCTACAAAATTGCTGTATTAAAATTTAACTGCAAGTAGATCTATCAACAAAGTTTGACTGCCCAAAAGTGAAAAAAAACCTGTTGAAATGTTACGGGAAAAAAAGGTTTTTTTTGGAAACCCCTATAAACCTGTGGTGCTACAAAATTGCTGTATTCAAATTTAACTGCAAAGTAATTATCAAAAAAGCTTGACTGCCCAAAGTGAAAAAAAAACCCCTGTCTGAATGTAAGGGATAATAAAAGGTATTTTTTGGCACCTATCAATTCACCTGGGTAACTCAAAATTGCTTTTTCAAATTTAACTGCAAATAGATCTATAAACAAAGCTTGATGACCAAAAGGAAAAAAAACCTGTCTAAAATGTATGGGGGTAATAAAATGTTTTTTTTTGGCACCTATAAACCCGTGGTGACTACTTTTTTTCTGTATTAAAAATTTAACTGCAAATTTAGCTCATAAAACAAAGTTGATGACCAAAGTGAAAAAAACACCTGTCTGAAGTTTACGGGATAAAAAAGGTATTTTTTGCACTATCTTCCCTGTGATGACTACAAAATTGCTGTATTCAAATTTAAACTGGAAAGTAGCTATCAACAAAGTGACTGACCAAAAGTGAAAAAAACCCCTGTTGAAATTTTTTGGATTTAAAAGGTTTTTTTTGGCACCTATCGAAACCCCTGTGTGATACAAATTTTGCTGGTTTAAATTTTTAACTAAAAGGGGGCTCTATCAACACAGTGGCCTGCGCCAAAGTGAAAAAAACACGTATCTGAAATGTATACGGGATAAAAAAAGGTTTTTTTTGGGCACCTTCAACCTGGGGTGACTAAAAAATTGCTGTATTAAAATTTTAAACTGCAAAGTAGATCAAATCAACAAGCTTGACTGACCAAAAGGGAAAAAAAACACCTGTTGAAATGTTAAGGGATAATAAAAGGATTTTTTGGCACCTATCAACCTGTGGTGCACAAAAATTGCTGTATTCAAATTTACTCAAGGTGGCTATATCAAAAAAGCTGGATGGGCAAAATTAAAAAAGAAAACCTATTGAAATGTTATTTTTAATAAATGGAGTTTTGCCCTAAAAATAGACCTGCGTTACAAAAAAAAAGATTTTTTCCTATTAAGGCAATGCAATGTCAAAAAAAAGTTTTGGTGTCAAAATCCAGTATCCTTTATGGCTTGTCTGTGTTCGTCGCGGGCCCCCCCCCCCCGCTCCACCCGTGACTTTACAGCGGTGTGCTCCTTAAAATTCTCTGCCCCAACACCCAAAATCTGAAATCTCTGATCTAATAACTTCTAAGGATCACAGCTAAAAATAGAGCTTCTCTGTGACAAATAGAAAAATTTCGTGAGTGTTTGCTGAGCTGTTTGGCAGGGCAGAGGACGTTATGTTGAGACGTGAAACACAATGATCATGAACAGGAAGGGTGTTCTATGTAAACGAGTCTGTTTATTTTTTCCGCCCAAAGCAAACCCCTACATTTCCCGTCATGGGGTGCACACCATCTCACCCCCCCATTCGTAACTGTTTGCTGGCCGCCAAAAAACGGAAGCGCCGAAAATGGGCGATATTAATAGATTTTGACAGTTTTTAACCTAAATTATCGCGTGATCTAAAAAATCCCATCAAGTAAATACCGTGCCCCATTTCAACTTTGTCAAAAAAACGCTCAACACTAATCAGGACTCTGTGGCTATATCATTACCTATAGGACTCCAAAAGCAAAAGGTGGTTATACCAAATATTGGTTTGATGTCTCTTTTCTTTATTTTGTTAATCCATAAAAATTAACAGCTCTATTTTGGAGAGCAATTTTACTTTGTAACATTTTTTTTCCACAGCTATACCTTTGCACTATACTGTACAGCACTTAGGCTGTATTGAGTAATTTATTGCTACCTGTGCTGTCCCAGCTAACTTGGATTCATTTATTATATATTCTATGTTCTAACTCTTGTATGCTATGTTTGATATGTTAAACTGCCACCCTGTGGCCACTGTTTGTATGTGGTTATGTTGGATATTGATGATGTAATTCCCATATGCCTTTGCTTTCTGTTACTCCTCCTGTTCTGTGAGGTCACATCCTGTCACATTTCTGCTGTATCTCAATTTGACCAGACATGTTACACAGAGCTGGAGAAGAGAATTTGTTTTGATTTCTATATGTCATCCTCTATGTGTCGTCCTCTTTATGTCATCTCTCAAGGTGCAGCAATAAAAAATTAAGCATATCCCCCTTGCATCTTCCCTTTCTGGATTCCGCATGTAAATGGCGAGCTGGGGTTGAATTAACAAATTCACATTTTCTATTCCTTGCGAGATTGTGCTCACACTCATCAGGGACTTTTCTAACATACAACAGAGACAGAATATTCAAAACAAATCTAAATCTGCAGTGTCTGCATGTTGCATGTAGTCTGCAAGCAAGCATAGAGATGTCCTTCATCTTAACCAGCACTTGGCTTCCACAAAAGGCTCTCTGGATTCTTCTGTCACTGGATCTAAGGAGATGCATCCTGTTTCCAAAGACTCAAACATACAGGAGTGCACATGTATTGAAGATCAAATTGTATGGTCTAAATGTGGGATTAAACCATCGCAGAAGATTAGAGAGAACTTTGAGGCATCCAAAGATGAATTCTGTGACAATCTAGATGACCTATGGGAAAGAGTTGAACACTATACAGCAGCTCTTCCATGCTATAATAATGATGCAGCAAAGTTAACCCCAAGTTTAAATTATCTGCTGCTTATGAACGCTGCCAGATACTGCCTTCAAAGTATATCATGTTTATGAATAACTCTGATTTTGATGATACTTCAGAGAGAGAGAGAGAGAGACTCTTCTCCAAAGAAAAGAGGCCTTTATACAAAACACCAAGTGTAAGGTGGAGCTTCTACTAAACATGCATCTTCGTCTTCCAGATCATCTTGTTCTAGAAGATCAGCATTGCATGATGGGCTCATAGAAAATTGTGCAGATGCAGAAAAAGCTATTACTATAAGCTCCTTTGCTAAGAATGAAGCAGAGGTAAGCGCGAAAATGACACAGATGGAAGCAGAAATAGCACAGAATAAGGCAGAAATGGTACAATTTGAGGCAGAGGCCGTTCTGCCGCTGCAACTGGAGGAGGGTGTTCCTGGCTTTGTAGGGATGGATGAAGTGCATGCACAGTTTCCTGGCCATTTTCAGAATCTTCTGAAGATCGGTGGAAGACTTCAGGAACCTTTTCACAACTATATTTAACACGTGCACCATGCAGGGCGCATGGACCATCCCTCCTCAGTGCAGCGCAGACACCCTGTTACTCCCATTGTCTGTCACCCTGGTTCCGATTTGCAGTTGGCACGGAGAAAGCCACACATCGATTTCTTGCTGCATGACGCGGAGCAGTTCCTCCTCTGTGTGACTTCGCTTGCCGAGGCAAGCCAGGTGTAGAACTGCATGACACCGCTGTGCTCTACACAGTTGGTATGATGGAGCAGCACTTGTGGAGGCTGTGGTGGTGGTGGTGGAGGAGGAGGAGGCGGCGGACATTGGCGCAGGAGCAGCAGTTTGACAACGTGGAGGAGAAAGCGCCGTCTCCTGTCCAAGTTGTTGGTGTGGCTGGGCAGGAAGCACATTCACCCAGTGGGCTGTAAAGGACATGTACTGGCCCTGACCGTAGTTACAGCTCCACACGTCCACGCTACCGTGCACCTTGGAAAAAAAACTGATAAGCTCAAGGACTGGCCCACCTTCTGTTCTACATATTTATGAAGGGCTGGTAATACCTTTTTGGAAAAGAAATTACGGCTTGGAACTCTCCACCTCAGCTCGGCACAAGCAATTAGTTCTCTGAACGGTGCAGAGTCCACCATTTGGAAAGGGAGGGACAGCATGACCAACAACTTGGACAGGAGCACGATCAGCTTCTGCACCTTAGGATGGTTGGACGCATACTGTTGTCTCTTTGCAATCGCCTCGTTGAACGACTGCTGGCGCCATGAGTAGCGAGGAGCAGGAGCATCTGGACCGGGAGATGATGGCAAAGAGAAACAGCTCCCTTCTGCAGAGGTGGTGGAGCCTTGACTGGCTGCAATGGCATGCGTGCCACTGGCTGCTGCTGCTGCTGTTGCTGCGGCGGCAGGATGGACCACCACATCTGAGCCACGTTTCTCCCAGGCCACCGGATGGTGACACTGCATGTGTTGACACAGGGCCATGGTGCCAACGTTAGCTCCCTGGCCACGCTTCACTTTCTGCCCACAGATTCTACATATACCCATATTCGGCTCCTCCGGTGTCTTAGCAAAGAACTGCCACACCGCCGAGTAGCTGATTTTACCGCCAACGCTCCGCACTGAGTGACTACTACCGCCGCTGCCTCGCTGAGCCCCTGTGCCGCTACTTTCTTGGACCTGCGAAGCGAGTTTTCTACCCCGTGGCCGTTTAGCTTCCGACCTCGCACTGCTGCTACCCTGCTGACACACGGCCACACTACCCATTTGTTGGCTGCGCCGCTGCCTGACGCGCAACCTGACGGCCTCTTCTCCTGACAATGATGAAGCTCTTGCTTCACCCGGCTCCCAAGTGCGGTCGGCTACATCATCATCAATTATTGTTTGATCTTCACTGCTGTCCTCCTCAACGGTCAAGGTATGCAGAGGCTGACCCCTCACAACATGACCTCCCATGCCACTCTCCACAGCCATACTTTGCCGCCTACTGCAAGAAGCAGGGGATATTGGCCCCATTTCTTCGCTGCCAAGTAGCTGCGGACTGTCCTCCTCAAATTGTTTATCCACGCTGTATAGTAGCGCTGAGCCCAGACCACATACTAGTTCTCTGGCTGAGGGAAACAGACGGGACAGAGGCGGGTTGAGGACAGGTGAGAGCCGCTGAACTGTTCCCGGGCCATGCCAACTAAGGGTTATGTCTGACGTTCCCACCGACTCTTGGTTGGGGTTGTCAGATGTCATCTGGGAGGAAGTGGATGACCAAGTCAACCAATCAAGAACCATTGGGTTGCTGGTCAACACACGGCCGCTAGATGACACAGGCAGATCTGGCCTCACCGAGTGACCCCTGCTGCGACGTCCCCTTACTGTGCTGCGACCTGTGCCTGCTCCAGGAATGTTTGTGCCACTGCCACTCGCATGTGAAGAGCCTGCCACGTCTCTGTCTGACATACTGTTTGTTCAAAAATTTACAGACCCTGTTTAATGAAGATATCTGTATATGCTAAATAGACACACTGTATTTGACTCCAAGTGAACCCACTAACAGGCTTGAGTAACCCTTGGATATTAATTGCGCTACAGAAATCACCAGGAAAAAATTAACTGTTATGTGTCGTGTTAAAACGACGTATATTTTCCTGACTACAAAAGCAGAAAGATGCTTAAATAACCTTTGGATATAAATTATGCTACTGAATCACCAGCAAAAATTTCGTCTTTGCCGTAAGAAAAACACCATTTATTTTACTGACTACAATAGCACAAATACGCTTAATTAACCCTTGAATATTAATTGCGCAAAAGAAATGAGCAGCAAAAAAGTAACTGGTATGTGGCGTGTTAAAACGGCGTGTATTTTGCTGACTACAAAAGCAGAAACACTCTTAATTAACATTTTGGATATAAGTTGTGCTACAGGAATCAACAGGAAAAATGTCGTCTTTGGCATTGAAAAACACTGTTTATTTTACTGACTACAATAGCACAAACACGCTTAATTAACCCTTGGATATAAATTGCGGAAAACAAATGAGCAGCAAAAAATTAACTGGTATGTGGATTGAAAAAACGCTGTTTCTTTTACTGAATACAACAGCAAAAACAGGCTTAGACAACCCATGGATATTCAATGTGCTCCAGAACTGACCAGATAGCATTAAAATGTATATGCAGCAGAATTGGACGCACACGGGACTTCAATTCCAGTACCCCACAAAATCAAAATTATAACGGAAGAGGAGCAGTCTCTGAGAAAAGCTGTGACAGCCCCCCCAAAAATCGCAGTATAAAAGTAATTTCTTTTGTGTGAGATCTCAGCTACTGCAGCTGCAGCAGCTACAGCACGACAAAGAGAGAGGAGTGTGAACTGCCAGTATCGCGTCCGGACTTATATAGTGCGGTGACGTCACAGAATCCCGCCGGTCTCTGACTTCATCTCTGCACATGTCATTGAGGGTGTTCCTTTCTTCCTCCTAGACTTCTTTGCCCCATGTAACTCCATGTGCTTGCGGCCATTTTATTAGTTAAAAACACGTTTCATTCCCGCAAATTACCCCAAACTTCGACTGCGTTCAGAACCGAAGTTTTCCTGAAATTCTAAAGGAAGTCCACTTCGTTAGAATCAATTCGCCCATCTCTAGACAAGATCACAGAAATTACTTCAGGTTTCTATGGCACAGAGACAATGACACTAGCATGGGAATGATTGAATACTGCATAAAAGTGCACACTTCAGTAACAGTCCTGCACCTGCTGTTGCTTCATATGGCCTACATAGGACAGCTTCTGATGGTGAGTCAGAGTTTGGGAAGGGTGCCCGACACTCGAAAGAGACTTCTACGTGGATGACGTACTCCACTCCTTGCCCACGGCGGAAAAATCCATTGATCTGCTCAAAAGGACACAAGGTATGCTTTCTAAAGCTTGTCTGAGATTACATAAAATTGCTTCTAACAGTGCTGATGTCATGAAAGCCATTCAATCCAGCAATCATGTCAGAATTCAGAGACTTGAACCTAGGCCTAGACAGTCCACCAATGCAGATAAGTCTAGGTTTGAGGTGGGATTTGTTGAATGATTCCTTTGGCTCTCAAGTTAATTGTACAGGTTAACCATTAACTAAGCATGGAGCTCTCTCAGTAGTAAACAGTCTATATGATCCACTAAGATTTATATAGTAGCACCCTTTACTGTACAAGGCGAATTCTGTTAAGACAGCTCTCAGAGTCTATTGAAGACTGGAATGCCCCTCTGCCTTTCAACAAAGAGCAAAAGTGGAAGTCTTGGGAAGAGTCTTTTCATCACCTACCACAATGCTAAACTCCAGCATCTCTTGCCACAAGTCAAAGAAAGGAAATCCACATCTTCTCAGATGTTTCTACTGAGGCCATAGCAGCTGTCACCTACTTGAAGGTAATAGACCTAAAGCTCATTTTGGATTTCTATTTGGGAAAGCCAAATTGGGTCCTAAGTCTGAGCATACCATCCCTAGGCTTGAACTTTGTGGAACTATACTAGTTGTAGAGATCGCAGACTTTATACGGTATGAGCTAGACGTTCATATGGATGACATTCAGTATTACAGAGATAGCAAGGTTATTCTAGGTTACATCTACAACCACACAAAATGTTTCTATGTCAGTAACCACATTGAAAGGATTAGAAAATCGAAAATCCTCCAAACCTGAGAAATGGCATTATGTTCCATCTCATCTCAATCCTGCAGATTGTGCCACCAGACCAGCATTTGTTAGTGTCTTTGCAAATTCTTCTTGGTTGATAGGCTTGGAGTAACTGCTGAATGAGAGTAAGGAAACTTCTATTCAAGACATCTCCAGTCTCCAAACCCTGACAACAATCCAGTGATTCATCCTGAATTTTAATACTATACACAACCTGGATTTGGAAGAAAGTAGTCATGTTTTTCTAATCAACTCCTTTCAGAAATTGGGGTATCAGCTGCTGAACCCCATGCAGACTATGGGCAACATGTATAAACGGGGCTTGTACTTTGAGCCAAAAAGAATGTGTGAACAGGTGCACTCCAAACTTTGGTGCTATAACTACCTTTGTAATGCGCCAAAGACTCTTTTTAATGCAGCAAAGATTTGGGGCGTTCTGAGGGTGTGTCGCACCACATTTATAGATGTAGACACATTTATAATTCTTTGATGCCAAATCTAGGCACAGAACAGTTAGAACAGTCAGACCGGGTTAAAGGTGGTCTGCTGAGCCAGACTTGTATTGGTACTAGACTGCGCCTGTATGTATGACCTGCAGAAGAACAGGGTCATACATTCTGCGGAATTCTACACTGCTTTACAGCTATTTAGAACTGGCCTGTCACCGCCAATGTTCATACATGTCGCCATATGTTCTTATTTGTATATAAAGCCTAAACCATTTTTGGGTCTGCAAAGTGAGGCTGTCCCATACAATTTAAGACAGGGCAGGTAGATGTTTGAGACACAATTCAAATGCTTTCATGTAAGTTCATTCAAACCTTTTGCTCATTTTCGTCTTTTATTTACATATTTTTTTTCCTGTAAACACAGGACCAAAAAAATTAAATAGTGAGAAATTTTATATTCAGGAATACCAATGGGTTGGACACACAGGATATTATTAGGAAGTTCTAATAGGTTATAAGTAAGTAAGCCCATAAGACTTAAAACTTCATGATTAGCTTCAAATATCTCAATAAATCAACTTATGAACTGGTCCTATGAGGCCTATTATAGTTCAGGTTACCAAGCAAAATTTTTCTTTTTACTGACGGATTATCTGAAATTCATTAACACCTACATTTTTTTTTAGACACATTGAAAAACCATAAAGATTGGCAAAGATATCAAAGGGGTGTTCTCACCATGCTTTACATTGCCCCAGCTAGTTAAAGGCATATACTTCATGGTTAGCCTGTGGGTGGTTCTATAGTAATGATTGGTATATCAGCTCTTCTATTTCTAGCTTGGTAGAGTGACATAAGTGCTAGAGGTCTGTAAACAGCAGACCACACAGTGAAAGACCTCTAAAGAGTTGAATCTTGTCAGTAAGTAATGTAAACAAGTTCTAGTCCTGTGGGTAAGAAACAGCAGGAAATGATGTCACCATCCTGACCACTGCCGCAGCCTGTTAGAGCAGAGTGAAGTAGCCAGTAACTATGTAAGCTTCAAGAGAAAAGAAGGGGATAAGATCTGCTCCTATCTCCGAACTTAAACAAAATCAGAACAGCAATGTATTTGGTAATAATCTTTATTTACCTTTGTCTGTATGTTTAAAGCTAATCAATGAAACAGGAATAACCTTTTAAGAATTATGGGCGACATGTATGAACGGAGCTGCGCCAGAAATCTAGATTCTTTTCAGCCTGAAAACTGGTGCAGCCCCGTTCGCTATATTTTTAATCAGACGCACTACAATATTAGGCGCATAACAAAGAGCCTGCAGCACTTTCTAATGCGTCTGAGATGCTTGAAGCATGTCGTTCTACAACCATACGATACTACACATATATGCATTTTTATGGGCAAATCCAGGCACATTACTGCTGGAACAGGTACACCAGTTTAAAAGTAGTTTACCTGATCCAGAAGTGTTGCTTTGTAGTTAGAAAGCGCTAAATCTATGACCTGCAGTAGAACAGGTTCATAGTTTCAGTTGCATTCTGCGCTACAAATGCGAGCAAGAAAAATCATACATGTCGTCCTATGAGTCCATTTCTTAGAATACTGATGTAGACATCGCGAGAGCATTCAATGTAAACTGTAAAATCACAATAATCTGAACAAGCTTCTTAAAAAGATCCACAAATGCAGAATTTTTTAAAGATCCCTTTAAGGTTATAAATGGTCTGACGTGACACTTGGTTGCCTCCCACCCCCCTTAAAATTGACTGGAGTTGTGTGGCATTCACCGTCCGGTTCCACAGTCATCAGTGGGTGACCAAATGACGTCCACTTCTTTGCCTTTCTGTGACTCTTCCAGCCTCTATGTATCTCTGTTACAACCTGCTGATGACACTCTGTGACACTCTAAGCTCAGAGGCCACTTCTGTCTGAGATCATTGTGCTTGAAGCCTTGTAATGGCGTGGTACTGTTGGTCAATTGTAAGGTTTTTTCTTGGTCTCATGATGTCAAAATGTGAATAGCATGATAAGGAGGACTGTTTAAATCTCAATTCAAATTGATCCCCCAAATTTTTGGGGAATTCAGGGATCAAACACCTATTGTGAATTTTGCTATTAAGCTCCTTGTTATAGACCAGCAAGTGGTGCAAAAAATACTGAAACACTGAACAGTTGGACATGTACGTTCTTAAGTTAAGACATGGTCTCATTTCATAAAAAAAAAAATTCAATTAAAAAAGAAATGTTATGTTCATCCTGAAATTTCAACCAAAACCCAAATATCCCTAACTTTTTATGAGTAATGTATATAGAATACTACATGGGATCTTGGACTGAACAAATACAGCCATCCTGCTGAATGATGCCTTCAAATGTTTGACATCCTAGATACTTCAAGAGGAGCTGTTGACTGAGAAAAGCCTGTCTCAAGGGAAAGGTTATGTCTCTCAAATTGTCTTAGCAATACCTCTATTTTTCAGAACGCTTACAAAGTTTAAGGACTTTATCTATGATCATCTCAGCTGGCTACAGTACACAATAGTTCCATATTTAAGACTAAAAGTCAGAAGTAGCTTTGTGATAACATTCTACATTCATTAAGAAAATGCTCTTGTCATGCCTTAGGATGGGGAGTACAGTATATTTTCTTTGAATTACAAGGCTATCCATAACCTCTTTGAAATGCATAGGCTATTGTGTTCTGGTGAGGCTTCTGTGGGCCTTAGTGATGTTACTACCACTTTCTCGCCTACATGTGTGTCAGTCTGCATGCTTCCGTGCGGAGCGCTCGGACATTGGGGACAGATCACATCGCACTGCTCAAGTTAGTGAGCTGCTAAAAACAGGTAACTATTGGATTTATTTTAAGCTTTTTTATGATGATGCAGCACTATCCTCTATTTCAGAACAAGTGAAAAATCAGGTATGTCTATATGAACGGTGGCGTTTGAGGCTTTATATTTGGTTTTTGCTGCATGTTATTTTGAACATTTTCATTTGTATATTGGAATATTACAGGTGTTTTTAATCAGAAGGGACTTGGATTTTGCTGCATGTTAGACTATCTCATCCTTGTGTAAATGCACCATATTGAAATCTGACTTCTGCTTTCACCACCTAAATATTGTTAGGGTGTTATAAAGGTAGGCAACATTTTCTAGTGTCTATGGCGCGCTTGCCTTAGTTTTGTTTTGGGACCTACACCCAGGGCCGGGACGACGGGTAGGCAGAGGTAGGCGCGTGCCTAGGGCGCCGACCTCTGCCTGTCACTTAGGGGCGCAGTCAGGGGCCCTGCAACGCGCCGGGCTCCAGGCTGCTGCCATGGGCCTGAAATGCCTGCGGTCTCTTTGAGGACTTCTGCGGAGCAGAGAGCGAGCGCTCAGTGTCGGACCGGCTCTTGGAGGATCGCTGGATCCTCTGGTAAGCCACCGGACTGACACAGCAGGGCCGCTGGGTCCTCATAGCGCTGAGGACCCGCCGCGGCCCCATGCGGCTCAGCTGGGCAGCATTGCGATGAAGTGAGCTCATCGTGCCGCTGCCTCTCCTCAGACGCACAGCGTGTGACGGGCTGTGCGCCCGAGGAGCTGCCGGAGGAGCGTCCCGGCGCTGGAGGCGGGGCCTGAAGAGCAGCACGCGCCCGGGAAGCAGGTAAGTATGAATGTTGTTATTTTTAACTGCCTGAGTGCCCCAATATACCTGCTGAGTGCCCCTATATACCTGCTGAGTGCCCCTATATACCTGCTGAGTGCCCCTATATACCGTCTGAGTGCGCCTATATGCCTGCTGAGAGTGACCTTATATCAATATACCTGCCGGAGTTCCCCTATATGCCTGCTGAGTGCCCCTATATACCTACTGAGTGCCCTTATATGCATACATGCCAACTCTCCCGTTTTTGGCGGGGGGGTCCTGCTATTTGCGGTCGTCGTCCCCCCGCCCGCCCGGGGGAGTTGGCATTTCTCCCGGCGCCGCGGCCATTTAAAGGACCCCCGCCGCCTGCTGGTGCGCTACTCCGGCGCCGCCGGTCCGTTCCCACGGGCGGGTGAAGCGGGCGCAGGGTCCGCTCACCCGCCCACGGTCTCACTGTGTGGGGAGGAGGCAGGAGGGAGCGCTCCCTCCTCCCTCTGTATGTCCGACGTCTGTGCGCGCGGTACACACAGATCAGCGGCGCAGGGGAAATGACGCGCGGCTGCTCTCATTCCCCCTGCGTCGCTGAGGAGATCGGGCAGGAGCCTGGCCGGAGCTGCAGGAGCCTGGCCAGGTAAGTGGAATTTATTATTTTATTTTTATTAACTACATGGGGGGGGCTCTGCCTGGCTACAATGGGGGGGGGTCTACCTGGCTGGCTACAATGGGGGCAACTACTTGGCTGGCTACAATGGGGGAAATACCTGGCTGGCTACAATGGGGGCAACTACCTGGCTGGCTACAATGGGGCAATACCTGGCTGGCTACAATGGGGGCAACTACCTGGCTGGCTACTAAAGGGGCAACTACCTGGCTGGCTACAAAGGGGGCACTACCTACCTGGCTGGCTACTAAAGGGGGCAACTACCTGGCTGGCTACTAAAGGGGGCACTACCTACCTGGCTGGCTACTAAAGGGGGCAACTACCTGACTACTAAAGGGGGCAACTACCTGACTATTAAAGGGGGCACTACTTGGCTACAATGGGGGGGGTCTACCTGGCTGGCTACAATGGGGGCAACTACCTGGCTGGCTACTAAAGGGGGCACTACCTACCTGGCTGGCTACTAAAGGGGCACTACCTACCTGACTACTAAAGGGGCACTACCTACCTGACTACTAAAGGGGCAACTACCTGACTACTAAAGGGGGCAACTACCTGACTATTAAAGGGGGCATTACCTGGCTACAAAGGGTCAACTACCTGGCTAACAAAGGGGGGCATCTACCTAGCTACAGAGGGGGCATCTACCTTGCTACAAGGGGGCATCTACCTGCCTGTAAGGGGCACTACCTGGCTATAAGGGCATCTACCTGGCTTTCTTCCAAAGCCATTATGTAGTTAGGCGGAGTGGGTGTGGCTTTTTGAAGGGGCGTGGTACACAAAAAGATGGGCGTGTCCATGCAAATTTTTGCCGCGCCGCCCTCTTTAATCTCCTGCTTTTCCATTTTCAAAAGTTGGCAACTATGCTTATATGCCTGCTGAGTGCACCTATATACCTGCTGAGTGCCCCTATATACCTGCTGAGTGCCCCTATATGCCTGCTGAGTGCCCCTATATACCTGCTGAGTGCCCCTATATGCCTGCTGAGTGCCCCTATATGCCTGCTGAGTGCCCCTATATGCCTGCTGAGTGCCCTTATATGCCTGCTGAGTGCCCCTATATACCTGCTGAGTGCCCCTATATGCCTGCTGAGTGCCCCTATATACCTGCTGAGTGCACCTATATACCTGCTGGGTGCCCCTATATACCTGCTTGAGCCCCCCTATATGCCTGCGGAGTGCCCCTATATGCCTGCTGAGTGCCCCTATATACCTGCCTGAGACTCTATATGCCTGCTGAGTACCCCTATATACCTGCTGAGTGCCCCTGTATACCTACTGAGTGCCCCTATATACCTGTCTGAGCCTCTATATGCCTGCTGAGTGCCCCTATATACCTGCCTGAGCCCCTATATGCCTGCTGAGTGCCCCTATATACCTGCCTGAGCCTCTATATGCCTGCTGAGTGCCCCTATATACCTGCCTGAGCCCCTATATGCCTGCTGAGTGCCCCTATATACCTGCCTGAGCCCCTATATGCCTGCTGAGTGCCCCTATATACCTGCCTGAGCCCCTATATACCTGCTGGGTGCCCCTATATACCTGCCTGAGCCCCTATATGCCTGCTGAGTGCCCCTATATACCTGCCTGAGCCTCTATATGCCTGCCTGAGCCCCTATATACCTGCCTGAGCCCCTATATACCTGCTGAGTGCCCCTATATACCTGCTGAGTGCCTCTAGCTATATACCTGCCTGAGAGTGCCCCTATATACCTGCCTGAGAATGCCACTATATACCTGCCTGAGGGTGCCCCTAGCTATATACCTGCCTGAGAGTGCCCCTATCTATATACCTGCCTGAGAGTGCCCCAATATACCTGCCTGAGAGTGACCTTATATCAATATACCTGCCTGAGTGACCCTATATTTATTTAACTGCCTGTCTAAGGGGACATTATCTACATACCTGCCTGACTGAGGAGATATATATATATATATATATATATATATATATATATATATATATACCTTCCTGACTGAGAGGGCATATCTATATACCTGCCTAACTGTTGGGGTCCTGTATATCCCTGCCTAATTGAGGGGACATATATACCTAACTACAGGGACCTATATAGCTTCCTATCTGAGGGGATGTATATACCTGTCTGACTGAGGAGACTTATATACCTATAATTAAGGAGTTGTTGGAAATGTGAGGATTCTAAGATATTTGTGTCCAAATCTGCAGGGACGAGTATTGGCCGGGAGAAATCGGCATGATGTTGTGAACCGGATGGAGAATCACTAAATGTAACGTCAGTGTAATCACTTATATTTCTGCAGAGCGTCTACATACAACTAGTGTCTACCACTATCTGGTCACTGTATGGCGGTGGTATATGTCTGTAGAGCCTGTGTACAGCTGATAGTCACATGTGGTGGTCATGTTTGGTCAGGGTCTGGCAGGATTATTTGAGCCTTAAGTAATAATAGTTTAGGGTCTTGGTTTTGTAGGAGTGTTTTTTAGTAACAATGATGCGTCTGGTAGATTTGATCCATGTATCGGTGGATTATTTGGTGATTGTTATTTGTAATGTATTACACTGTCATACGGAGGGGAGCGATTTTGAAAAAGCTAATTTGTCATTGTGCAGTGACTGCTGAGGAGATGGACTGGAGCTATGTGGAATATGCAGAAAGTTAGTGACAGGACCTGGCGCAGGGGCGAGAGGAATTAGTGTGGGGGGGGTGCAATTTTTTTGGGAGGGGGGGGCGCCATTGTCTGTACTTGCCTAGGGCACCAAAATGCCTTGTCCCGGCCCTGCCTACACCTACCAGACATTTATGGCTTATCCTTCCCACATGCCATATATATCTGAGATGGAAAAACCCCTTTTGTAAAACAGTTCATACTCAGTACTCAATTTTAAAACATAGAAACAGCCTCAACAGTGACTTGTCAGACATTCTAGGGTGAAAGCAAAAGGGAAATATGCATTACATAAAAGGATAATTAAGTAAATGATAGGTCATCTGACAACAATAACGCTGAACTTCAGAGAACCTTGTCTTGGCCATAAGGAGAACATATATATATAATCACAAGAACTAAAGTTCTAAAATAATTTTCTTGTATTTATTGTAATCTAATATGAAGTCAAAGTTCATAGTAATTATGCGCTTTACCAGGATCTCCTTGCATTTAACGGATGACTGGTAGCCCTTATAGTTTGGGTATTCACCTATTTACTTCTGTGAACGTTTCAATTCAGCATCAAACACTTTGGCTTTGTGCTCGTAGATTAGAGAGCTATTGTAGTGTTTTATGCATTTGATGCAATTATGAGAAGGAAGAAAGATGACAAGGCTCTTGTCTTTTATGTAAGATAAACATTTGGAGGTAGACCGCATTATTCTTCTTGAGTGCACTAGACATGATTTCCTTATCTCTTTTGAAGTTTTATTTACAGACGAATTACAGCTAAATCTGATAGTGCTTATTTTACACTTCCTTGGATCATGCTGTAACCTGTACTGTCGAATGGCAGGTTTGCTCACCGTTACCCGTTTACATATGGTGGAACTGAAATGAGCTCCTACTGTTCCTCACCTGATTAACTTAGACTAATAGATGATGTAAGACCAGCATCTATCTGCAGAGAAGAATTCCCACATATAATTTAATGGAAGAAATGGAAAAGCTAAAGCTTGCATGTTTGTGTTGGAAACCATAGATTTTAATTAATTGCCATGCAGTAAAGTTTCCATAGTTTGACAATGCATAGGCCCATGCCATTTATAAATTACATGGATGTTCAGTACATTCAATTAGCTGTAACAACCATATTGACAGGTCAAAAGATAACTATACTTCCAATAAGATAGTTCTTAACCTAATATAATAATTTCATGATAGTATTTGTTGATTGTTGTTTGACGTTAGTTCTTTAATGAATCTTTTAAAAGAGTTTTCAGGGACATTCAAATGTATTGGCCTTTGGACTAGGCAATCAATATATAATCAGTGGGGGTTCCAATTCCTGGAACTTGAATGAGAATGAGCTGAAGCAGGCAAAGCCACAACTGTATGGACTGTGCTATGCCTGAGTGAACAGTTGCTAGAATGCAAATTCTGCAGCACAAAATACAGTACCACACAGTAGGCACTAAAACCCATACAAACGTTGAACTCACCCTAGCCAAACAGGATTACTTCACCAACCTCATATCCTCTGTCTCATAACCCCAGACAACTATTCAACACCTTTAACTCTCTCCGTCCACGAGCACCTCCTCCACCCTCTCTCCTTTCAGCAGACGACTTTGCCATTCACTTCCTACATAAGATCAACTTTTTCAGAGAAAGCTTCAGCCCGCAGTTCCCAGCGCCCTCCTCTATATCTGCACAATACTCTTCCCCCTTAGCTTGTTATCCCACTCTTACGCATGATAATCTTTCCTCTCTACTGCCCAAATCCAAGCTCACTACCTGTAATCTTGGCTAACAGCCATCTCACCTTATCCCAGACCTTAGTGCTGCTATAATCCCAGCCCTCACCCACCTTTTCAACTTATCGCTAACCTCTGGCATCTTCCCTTCCTCCTTTAAACATGCTACTGTCTCTCCCATCCTTAAAAAAAACCAACGCGTAATCACTCCTCTCTGTCCAACTATCGCCCCATCTCACTGCTCCCTTTTGCCTCCAAACTCATCGAGCAAGATGTCTATCTTCAACTGTCCTCCCACCTCTCCTCCAGCTCTCTTCTTGACCTACTAGAAACTGGTTTCCGACCCCACCACTCTACCGAAACCGCCCTAACCAAGGTCACCAATGACCTAGAAACTGCTCTGTCCTTCTCCTTCTAGACCTGTCCTCTGCCTGTGGCCCTGTCAACCATTCCCTCCTGCTACAAATCCTCTCCTCTCTTGGCATCATGGACTTGGCCCTTTCCTGGATCTCCTCATACCGCAGTGATCGGACATTCAGCGTCTTTCAGTCTCGCTCCACCTCCTCCCCCCGGCCACTCTCTGTACTCTTTTCTATCTACACTATTGGTCTGGATCAGCTCATAGCTTCACATGGCTTTCACTACCATCTATATGCTGACTACACACAACTCTACTCTGGCCCAGATGTTACCTCTCTTCTCTCCCGGATCCCAGACTGTCTATCGTCCATTTCCTTCTTTTTCTCCTCCCTCCTCCTAAAACTAAATGTGGAGAAAACTGAATTCATCATCTTTCCACCATCCCACTCCATCCCTCCACCTGATCTCTCCATCTCTGTCAACGGCTGTACGCTCTCACCTGTTCCGCAAGTCCGCTGCCTTGGGATAACCCTCGACTCCGCTCTGTCTTTCAAACCACACATTCAAGCCCTCACCTCTGCCTGCCGCCTCCACCTGAAAAATTTCTCTCGCATCCGCTCATTCCTCAACTTCGACACCACAAAAATGCTCGTACATGCCCTTGTCTTCTCCCGCCTAGACTACTGCAACATCCTTCTCTGTGGCCTCCCATCTAACACTCTTGCTCCCCTTCAAACCATTCTCAACTCTGCTGCCCGTCTTATCCACCTCTCTCCTCGCTACTCCTCTGCCTCTCCCCTCTGCCAATCTCTTCACTGGCTACAAATTGCCCAGCAAATTCATTTCAAGTTACTAATCCTTACCTACAATGATCTCCATAACCTCACCCCTCCATACATCTCTGCCTTAATCTCCAGCTATCTCCCCTCATGCAATCTCCGCTCCTCACAGGACCTTCTTCTCTGTTCTCCTCTTATCAGCTCCTCACATAACCGTCTCCAAGACTTCTCTTGTGCTTCCCCCACCCTCTGGAACTTACTGCCCCAACACATCAGACTCTCTTCCATTTTCACCAGCTTCAAAAGCAACCTAAAAACCCATTTCTTCAGGATTGCCTATAACCTACAATAACCCTGCTGCCACTGTACAACCCCATGCCTGCCCCCCACCTCCTGTCTTTCTCCTCCTCCTTGTAGATTGTAAGCCCTCGTGGGCTGGGTCCCCTCTCCCTCTGTTGTGCCAGCTGTAAGTCATTCATCGTTATCATTGTACTCGTTTGACTTGTTATGTATGTAACCCCCCTCGAATATACAGCACCATGGAATCAATGGCGTTTTAAAATAAATGATAATAATAATAATAATAACTCATGAAAAATCTAAAATGCATTACTACTATGCATAAAATTGGAGCATTTAGTGTGCATTTTAATCAAATTGCATATGCCCGCATATCGTACTACCTGTAATACTGTAATGTATCTCTGTGAGGCCAAAGCCTCTATTCAGGGCAGTAGGCTCCACTTGCACTGAATCTGCATTTTTATAGCCAGAACAGTGTGCGCCAGTCTTTATGTCAGTTGTAGTGGATGTGCGGGCTAACTTTGGTCTTTTTTTGCATTATTATTGTTATTTTGCATTAGTTTTCATCTTTGCCAAGCACTCCACCTACATTCCTGATTAAGGTTCTTAAAATCAGTGTGAGTGAAGACTGTTGCCCTACATGTATAGTGACTTTGGCCCCACAGAGGATGAACCCCGCCTGATGAGGTGACCGTGATGCAATATGTGTGTATACACAATTTCAAAATGCACACCAAAGATCTCAATTTAATGCATGTATAGAGGATAGCAGTAATGCATTTCATGAGCTCAATGTTTATATACAGTAGGCTTTAGGGCCTACTGTAACTCCTATAAGCTTTAGTTTATATGACAAAGGGCTTGGTTTAACAGTATATGTCACTGTCACTGTCACTTCTCAGGCTGCTCCCACTTGTCAAAGCTAGGCACAACTATTATTCTTACTACTCTCGGTACTCTACTTTCTCCAATGAAGGGGTCGTTTGTCTCAGAATCCAATCTCAGTGGGAATTGTGTGCCATATGTGCTTGTCTATGGACAGGTCAGTAGGGGCTTTTCTAGGACTTTTTACCTTTGGACTGCGCCACGGAAAATAGGTTGTTGCCCAAAATCTAGTGTCGTATGCAGGCTTGGACTGGCCCATCAGGGAACTGATGAAACACTTGGTGGGCACGAAGCTACCGGGCTGGATCTGGAGCTGCTTTTCAAATCTATGTGCATTCTTGGGACATATATAGCAGTCAGAAGACTTTTCAAGTTTAACAGCAGCTAATAGCTCTCACTCTTTCGCTCTGCTAGACCCACTCCACTCTTGGCACAACACTCTCTGATGGGAAACCTGCCTGCTTTATGTGAGCCCACAAGCAACCACATATCCAATCACGACTATTTACAGATCATTTTAACCATTTAAAAGCAGCATTGTCCATGAGGTCAGCTCATTCACAATAACATAATACGATTACTATTGGTACAGTTCACAGACAATAAACATAACAATGGTATCTCATATAAAAAATGGCATCATAACACAGTAAACTGCAGTCCAATACAACATAATAGATGTAGAATAAGGGCCACAGTCTGCAATAGGGTTCTGCACAGTTCATCACAGTTCCCGTTTTCACTCTCCTTACACAACAATATTAAAGTCATGGAAAAGGCCTTTAGTGTACCAGATGTGATATTTCAACAAATGCCTGGTTTCATAAGCTCCAGATCAATAAAGCCCTCAAGGACTCCCAGCTACGTGAGTGGCTACAAAGCTCATCTCTTTCTCTGGAGGACTCAGACACTTCCATGCGTTACACAAACAACTCTTTGATTACAATGTACATCATGTAATGCTTAATTTACCCTCAGGTGGTGCTACAGGGAATACCTGCTGTTGGATTCCATAGCAGAATATGGCTGACTGCTGAGGGTACTGGCAGACAGAGACACTTACATTTACGGCATTCTTCTAACAAAAAGAAATTGTAAAAGTGGATAATTCCTTTCACTGATCGCTAAATTTTCATCCAGAAATTCCCATTAAGCATATGCCTGTCTCCTTCTATTTCACTTTTCAGTTTTTCTTCACTAATCAAAAAGGAAAAACAATACCAAAAAAGTCATACAATAAGAAATTTTTTAAATAAAAAAGAAAAACCAAAATAGGCTGTACCAAATAGAAAATGGTGTTTCGATTTTTTTTTTTACTCTAATTAAATTGGGGGTTGTAAAACCTACACATGTACATAGCATTCTCCCTTCTCACATTTTTTAATAAAGGATAAATTTTGATTTTTCCCCATGTTTAAATTTTTACTTTCCAGCCATTTTCCATGCAGAGACAACCAGTAAATCTTAAGAACAGATCTTTCCAGGCTGAAATAATTATATCTCCTACAAATTTTAGTCACTTTATCCCCCATCCGGGGTTTGCCCAAAACATAAACAAAGCCTAAATTATTACAAAGCTGTAACCACAAAGAGATTTAAGCAAGATGATGCACTTTCTGAAGTTCTTAATGTTGCTGCATGGAAGAAAAACAACGTTTTCCTTTTTGTTTTCCCTTTTTTAAATTTGGTGGCGGGATAGAGATAAATTTGGAATAGGTTTCTTGAAAATTAATGAAAATATTAACAGTTAAGCTCCGGATCTAGCTGTGCTGAAAAGTCTTGCTTTACCATTCTGTAAGGAGGGGTTCTCTCACTCCCCTGTGGGCCCCTGTCTGCTCGGCACAACAAAGCCCAACTTTTTTGGCGAACACCCTAAACCATTTCCGTTTTTAAAAAACCCTTTTATATTTGAACAGATGACCCACTTGAATGGACAAAAACCCCCAAAGGGAAAGCTGACAAAACACACTGCTGTGGGACCAAAACCCAAGGGCCCAAAGCCCCCAAATGCACAGGAAAAACGATCGAAACTTCAGCGTTTTTAAAGGGCGACGAATGAATCCCCCCAGGACGGAGCGAAATTTTTCCCCCCGCCATTTTCCCCCCCGGCAAATTTGCCCCTCATTAGGTCGGTGCCGAGGTGCGCTCATACATGCGGGGGTAAAGCCCGCTGCGCCTCTTTCCAGTGGTGAGTCGCAGTGCGGGATTTGCCCCTAAGATTCGCTGCCCGACGTAGTGCGCTCCCTACATGCCTGTAAGTTCCCCCCCGCCCTCGCCCCTGTATGGGGCCAGAAGGGGCTGCGCCCAACAGTTTCCGAATCGAGACAGGCTGGAAAAAAGCGAGAAAACTTTTAAAAATGTCCGTGAGGCATGGATATAATAAAAAAATCCCCCTTTAAATTTGGGGTAAAACATTTTCTGAAAAAGAAACTCAAAAACCCAAAAAAAAATACATAAATAAAATCCCTTTTTCCCAAAAAAAAAAAACAGCGCAACATTTAGGAAATTTTGGGTATTTAAAATTGGGCCGGGGGAAAAACATAATTAAAAATTTTGTAAGCCCCTTCTCATTTGGGCGGCAGAAACCAGCCAATCAGAATAAGAGCGACCGTGAACCATTATAACCTATGGAGAAGTATTGACCAATCAAAATCAAAGGCGGGACAGTTCAAAATACAGTAAAAATGCTGGAAAGAGCTGATTGGTTGAGCTAGCGGGGGCTTGGCAATCCTGGCCAATCAGAATAGGAGCGACAGTGACCCATTATAACCTATGGAGAAGTATTGACCAATCAAATTCAAAGGCGGGAAAGTTCAAAATACAGTAAAAAGGCAGAACAGAGCTGATTGGTTGAACTAGCGGGAGCTTGGCAATCCCGGCCAATCAGAGCGCGAGCTACTTTCCCCCATTGTAGTCTATGGAAAGATGGGGGCACTGAAATCTTAGCACCGTGAGGCATGGAGTATTAGTAAATAAATCGTTTTTATTAAGTGTAAAACATTCTCTGTAAAAGAGCTGAAACCTTCTCTAAACATACATAAATAAAATCCCTGACAACGCGTTTGTCGCCGAGACCGGCGCAACCTCGGGCATTCGGTTATTCGAAACTGCCGGGAAATACAGTAATTCATATTCTTTAAGCTCTTCTCATTGGTCGGCAGAAACCAACGCATCAGAATAGGAGCGACAGGGACCCATTATAACCTATGGAGAAATATTGACCAATCAAATTCAAAGGCGGGACAGTTCAAAATACAGTAAAAATGCAGAAAAGAGCTGATTGGTTGAGCTAGCGGGGGCTTGGCTATCCCGGCCAATCAGAGCGCAAGCTACTTGTCCCATTGTAGTTTATGGCCAGATCGGGGCAATTCAATCTCGACTCTCAGCGCCGTGCGGCATGGAGTATGATTAACCCCTTAAGGACCCAGCCTGTTTTGACCTTCCTGACACAGCCCTATTTTTGAAATCTGACATGTGTCAATTTATGTGAGAATAACTTTTTGACACTTTCACCTATCCATGTGATTCAGAGATTGTTTTCTCGTGACACATTGTGCTTTAAGTTAGTAAGAAATTTTTATCCATACAATCCTTGTTTGTTTGTGAAAAATATCAAAATTTCATGAAAATTTGGAAAAATTTGCGATTTTGAAAGTTGCAAAATTTCTGCGTGCAAGACAGATAATTATTCACCACAAAATAGTTTATAACTAGCATCTACCATATGTCCACTATAGGTTGGCATCATTTTTTAAATGTCTTTTTTTTTTACGACATTAGAGGGCTTAGAAATTTAGTAGTAATTTCTCACATTTTCAAGAAAATTTGCAATATACATTTTTTTAGGGACCACTCCAGTTCTGACGTGGCTTTGAGGGGCCTGCATGTTAGATACCCCATAAGTGATGCCATCTGAGAAACTAGACCCCTTAACGTATTTACAACACTATTTAGGAAGTTTGATAACCCTTCAGATATTTCACAGAAATTAAAGCAAAGTGGAGGTGAAATTTAAAAATTTCACTTTTTTTTGCAGATTTTCAATATTTATCCATTATTCACTGGAATACGTTAAATGTGACTAGGTAATTGCAAATTAATTTCAATTCCCCCTGGTCTGCCGTTTTTAGAGATATCCCATATGTGGCCCTAGTGCTTTATTTGGCTCAACCATAAGCCCCAGAATAGGAGGAGTACCTACTATACTCTGGAGTCTCATTTTCAATACGATTTTATTTAGGCGTCATTTCCGGTTTGGGGACACCCTAAAGTGCTAAAACTTAATAACACCCCTAAATAGACCGCATATTGGAAACTACACCCCGTAATGAATATATCCAGGGGTGCATTGAGTATATTAGACCCACAGGTGATTCACAAATTTTTTTTAGCATTAGGCTGTGAAAATTAAATAATTTTTTTTTTAATAATCTGAAATTTTAGCTTAAAATGTTTCATATATACAAGGAATTCTGGAAAAAGAACCCTAAAACTTTAAGCAATTTCTTCCAAGTTCGGCAATACCCTACATGTGGGTGTAAACTGCTGTTTGGGCGCATGGCAGGGCGTATAAGGGAGGGAGCGCTATTTGGCTTTTGGAACGCAGATTTTGGTGGGGCCATGTCGCATCTGCAAAGCCCCCAAAGTAGCAGAACAGGCGAAACCTTCCAGAAGTCGCCCCATTTTGGATTCAACACCAATCAGGGATCTCATCTAGGGGTGTATTGTGCATTTTGGATGCACAGGTGTTCCATAGTTTTTTTTTTAGCATTGGGCAATGAAAATGGGGGGAAAAACGCAGTTCAGTCATTGTTTTTTGAGTTTCAATTTTACAGCATTCGCCGTGCAGTGTAAATGATGTGATAACTTTACTATGGGGGTCGGTACAATTACAATGATATAGATTTTATATAGTTTTTTCTGTTTTATTACTTTTACACAGTAAAAAATTGCGTTTTTATGTTGTCCTATTCTGACAGCCATAACTTTTTTATTTTGCTGTGTGCAGAGCTGTGTATGGGCTTGTTTTTTGCGGGATGAGTTGAAGTTTTTATTGGTACCATTATGGGGTGCATATGATGCTATTATCACTTTTTATTAAGGTTTTTCTGAGATGTTTTGAACAAAATACAGCAATCTTGGTAGTGTTTTTTATTTTTATTTTTTATAGCGGTCACTGTACGGTATATATGACATGGTAGCTTTACTCAGCAGGTCAATACGATTACACCGATACCCAATTAGTATTTTTTTTATGTTTTACTGCTTTTATACAATAAAAACACTTTTATTCAACCAGGAAAATACGTTTTTGCATCGCCATAGTCTGAGAGCCATAACTTTTAAATTTTTCTGTGCTTGGAGCTGTGTAGGGACTTGTTTTTTGCGAGATGAGTTGACGTTTTTATTAGTATCATTTTTGGGGGGACAAGGCTTTTTGATCGCTTTTAAATCCATTTTTTGGAGGCCAGGGTGAAGAAAATACTGCAATCCTAGTAGTGTTTTTTTTTTTTTTTTTTAACAGGGCTCACCGTGCACTATCAGTGATAAGTTAGCTTTACTCTTTGGGTTGCTATGATTATGGCGATACCCTATTTATATAGTTTTTTTTATGTTGAAGCACTTTAAAAAAAAAAGAAAAGTGTTTTTATTGTGTAAAACAATATTTATGCATCGCTATCTTCTGAGAGCTATACATCTTTTATTTTTACGTATACAGATCTGTATAATAATAATAATATTTATTTCTATAGCGCCAACATATTCCGCAGCACTTTACAAATCAAGGGTAAACATATAGTCATGACACATTGAAAGTACTTACAAATGAGACACAAGGTGTGAGGGCCCTGCTCGTGAGAGCTTACAATCTATTCGGGTGTATGGGTGAAACATACGGTAAGAAGTGCCAAGTTTACAATGGTCAGCCATGTTTCATAAATAGGGGGTGGTTTACATGAAAATGGATGAACCTGCCACCCTGACAGTACATCTATATATAGATAAGTGCCTGTGAGTGCCCAAGTGCAGGGAGTGACGATGTGTGTGATAGCCGTTAGGGATCTTGGTGGGCCAGACCGAGAAGATGTATTTCGGCCCCTTAAAACGTGGGGT
>JAODAL010051624.1:0-26559 GCA_025379985.1 Phyllomedusa bahiana | reverse complement strand
CGGCTACATAGGGAATTTGCAATAGGAGAATCCCGGGAAATACAATAATTAAAAGTTTAAGCTTTTTGATTGGTGGGCATAAACCACCCAATCAGAATAGGGCGACATGGCCCATTATACCCTTGGAGGAAAATTGTTATTTCTTTATTTTTCGTTATCCAAGGATCAATAGATGGGGCAAGAAAAGAAAAAAAAAAAACATGTTTTTTATTGATTTAATATTTTTTTTTTATAACCCCCATTTTTTATTCATTTTTTATACACATGGGACAACTTCTGAGCTTACATTTGATTTGGCCAGTACATTTTATTTTCTTTTGCATTAGAAAACCATAGGACGTTGCTCGCTCCCCCATTGGCCCAAATAACGGCGCCTTTTTTAAACTTACCACGAGCTCGTGGGAATTTTTTTTCCCCCATAGAACTCGGGGGAAGTAACCCGCGCTCTGATTGGCTAAGCTGGAGGCCCCTAGCTAAACCCAATCAGCTCTTTTCTGCCTTTTTCTGTATTTTGAACTTTCCCCCTTTGAATTGATTGGTAAATTTTTTTTCCCATGGGTTATAAGGGTCCCTGTCGCTCCTATTATGTTGGTTTTTTTCCCCTCCATAGGATATAAGGGGCCACTGTCGCCTTTCTGATTGGCTTTTTTTAGCCGACCAATCAGAAGAGTTTAAAAACTTTTGAATTACTGTTTTTCCCCGGCGTTTCCCCTCTTTTCAATTCCCAAAGTAGCGCCGGTCCGGCGAAAAGCGTTGTTCGGGTTTTAACTGATTTATTTTTAGAAATTTTTTAGCTCTTTATGTGATAATGTTTTCCCTTTAAATCAAAATGATTTTTTTTTTTAAATTCATGCCCCCGGCGCTGAGCGCCAGATTTCATGCGCCGCCTCTCCTAGCACAAGGGGGAAAAAAGTACTGCCTTGATTGGCTGGGATAGCCAACCCCCGCTAGCTCACCAAATCACCCTTTTTTCTTTTTTTTTTTTTACTGTATTTTGAACGTCCCCCCTTTGTTTTTTGATTTGGTAAAACTTCCCCATAGGATTTTGGGTTTTTTTGTCGCTCCTTTTCGTTTGGGTCAATATTTTCCCCATAGGTTTTAATGGGGGCATGCCTCCTATTCTGATTGGCTGGCTTCTCCCGACCAATGAGAAGAGTTTAAAACAATTTTTTTTTTTAATTTTTTTTTCCCGGAAATTCTCTCTTTTGAAATTTCCTTATGTATCCCGGTCTCGGCGCCCAAAAAGGTTGTTAGGGATTTTTTAATGTATGTTTATAGGGTTTCAGCTTTTTTCAAAAAAATTTTACCTTAATAAAAAAAGATTTTTTTTTTGTCATACTCCATGCCTCACGGCGTGAGAGCCGAGATTGCTGGGCCAATCTCTCCTAACTACAATGGGAGAAGTAGTCGCGCTCTGATTGGCTGGGATAGAAAGCCCCGCTAACTAAAACCAACAGCTCATTTGCTTTTTTTCTGTATTTTAAACGTCCCCCCTTTTTAAATTTTGTTTGGGTCAAAGTTCTCCATGGGTTTTTAAAAGGGGGTTTTTGTACCTCCATTCTGATTGGGCTGAGCTCCCAAGCCCCCGTAGTAAACCCAAATCAGCTTTTTTGCATTTTTACTGTATTTTGAACTGTCATGCCTTTGTTTGTTGGTCAATTGTTCTCCTTTAGGTTTTAATGGTTCAATGTCGCTCCTATTTGATTGGCCGGTTTTAGCCGCCCAATGAAAAGCTTTCAGAATTTGAATTACTGTATTTTCCTGCTTTTTTCCAATACCCTTATGCTGTCACAGTTTTCATATTTATGTACGTGAAAATGTTTGTTTTTTTTATACTAGAAATGCTGCCACCCGTGGCAAAAGGGTTATTTTTTTATATTCACGTGCTTCCTTTAATTAAATTTTTCCCCATAGTACATTGTTTTCCTTTCTCCTCCCTTTTTCCTTACATCCGTCCGTTTCTTCTCTGTCATCCCTTGGCTGAAGCAGACTTACTATCTTCACTGTGATGTAATTTTTTTTTGACCCAGGAACAGTTCTTAAAGGAAAAACCCATTAAACTGCCTTTAAAGAAAAACCCCATTGCATCTTCTCTCAGCAACGGCTACACGCGGGAAAAATTATTGTCGCGAGTTCACTGTCTACCATTGCTTTTGGATCCCTCACAACCTTGGGACTTTCTCTAACGTATATCTTGGCAAAATGTCAAAACACAGTGAATCTGAGTTCCTGCAAGACCCAACAGTCGCAAGCAACACAGAGCTTCCTCCTTTTACAGCACACAGCATCCTAACCAGCGTGCACAAGCTGCACTCCATCTTAAAGAGTCAGTACCAAACAAAAACGGGGTTAACATGCCCACAAAAAGGGCTCTAAAAAGGTCCTCGTCGCTGCATCTAGCGAATGCATGTGGCCCCAAAGACTCAAAAATGCAGGAAACAGAGTCCAGTTTTCTGGAAGAAAAAATTGCACGACCTAAACGTGTCACAAACCCCGCAAAAGATTAGAGAAAACTTTGAAATTTAAAATAAGAAGATTTCCCGGGTTTAATCTTGATGATTTATGGCAAAGAACTGAACACATATAGCGCCATCTCACGCTACGACATGACGCAGCAACTTAAACCCAAAAACAGTGAACGCTTTTTGCCCCCTAAAAAACGCCCCCCGGGCTGTCTGCAAGTTATCCATTTTTTGGAAAACCTGATTTTGATGATGCCGCGCAGAAAGCTGAGAGAGAAATTTTCTCCAAACAAAAGTTGCCGTATGAAAAGGCCCCAAAGAAAAGCAGAATCGATCGCAAACCTGAAAGAAAAAGGCTCTGGTCTGCCTCAACCAAAAGTACGCTGTATCTTCAAGAACTTCCCGCCCCAAAAGGGTCAATGTTGCATAAAAAGCTGATAAAAATTTCCGTGCTGAAGCAAAGAAGCTAGCATCGAATTTCCCTTTTTTGGGCCAAAAAGGAACGAAATGGCTAAAAGACGGGCAAAGGCAGAAGCAGAAATGGTCAAAACAAGCGGAAGGGGGGGGCCCCCAACTAAAGATTCTAGAATGGAAAAGGGGAAGAGCCGCCTTACCCAAGAAAAGGGTTTTTCGAACAAGATTGGGCCCAAACACAAACCTAGACGCTCCACCCTTGCAAAAGTGGAAGACCAGCTGCCCGCACCCCCAACTCTGAAAGCAATCACCTCCTGCACCACTGCTATGTCATATGCACCAAGCCACTTAAACCTACCACACTGCTGTACCTGAGAAGCATAGAGGATGCTATACCCAGAACAAGGAATTTTCCCGCATCCAAAAGCAATCCTCCAGAGACTAAACCGCAGTTCCCCTATGCTAAATTTTTTCACCTAAATCATCTCCCCCATATCCCAAGGAATCTTCCCCCCCAGGCATATCAAAAGGTAATCTGGTGACACGAGGTGGGAGATCAGAAGGGTCGGACTTTGTAGATTTTGAACGAGGATGTAAACATTAGTCTCTCAAAGTTCGATGACCTGTGAAAATTATAGACCCTGGAAATCCCCCTTTTAAAAGCATAATCAATGTCTTAACCTCATCCCAAAGGGAAGAGCTTGACTTGCTTGTTAATGGTTAGCCCAATTGCGGAACGAGTAAAGATTTTGAGGCAGTTCATGGGGTCATCAGAAAAAGGGTCTTCCCGCTGCTGGGAAAGACTTAAACAGTTTTTTTACGGCAGTTCAGAAGCTAAAAGGGGCCTTATTTAAGGACTTCTACCTTCCAAAGATCCCAACAAGGCAACCGCAAGCTTAAAGATGAGCGCCCTACAAAGGAGCTAAGCTGGCTAAAATGGATCCACGTCGTCGGGACTGAGTTACCTTGATACACCCCGGGTTTTTAAAACCGGTAGTGCCCCAAATTCCATATGGCATGCAAGAAAATGGGCAGACATGGGCTCCAGATACAAAAGAAAAAAACTTTCCCTTTCCCCACCTTTCTCCTATTTTTCCAGTTCTTCGGGGACCAAGCTGGGGAAGAAGAACGTCCCAGTTTTGACTTCAAAAGAATTGCCTACCAGCTTCAAATCATGCTCAAGGTATGAAAAACCAAACAAGCAAAGTAGAAAAATTAGGGGGAACAGTATCTGTTAGGAAGACAGAGTCCCATTCACCGCATCCTGACCATAGACAGGGGCCCCTGTCCATAAAGAAAAGACCCTAATGATGTGTCCTATCCAAAAAAGCCCCTCATCCACTGAAGGAAATGTCGTGGGTTTTGGGGCAAAGACTTTGCAAGAAGCAGAGCCGCTTAAGGAACTGGAGTATGTTACAAGTGTTGTGTTCTTCAAACCATTTTTTCAAAGACTGAAGGTGTCCAAGTTATGAATGCAGTAGTGACAAAAAACTTGCAGCCTGCATCCTACCTTTCTCCTGCAACCCAGAACTTTAAGCAACTCTAAAACCGGACAAAGCATGGCGGGGCCATAGTCAAGTTTCAGCTATACCCCTGTCTCCCCTCCTATGGAAAAATGTCCAAAGGGTGGGGCCCCAAATGCTTGCCAAAGGGGTGTCTATGAGTGTCTACCAGAAGGGCAATCAGAAAAAGGGCCCCAGGTTTATGCCATAATGACGAACAAAGCAACAGGGCTCTTCAAAGCCCAAGTTCTTTGAGATCTTCGGTTAAGGGAGAAGCAATACCCTAACTCTTTAAAACTTCTCCCGGGCGCATAAGACCCCCGGAGAAGAGCCACTGGTACTCATTTCACCAATTAACAGGAATATCCCAAAAATTCCCCACCCAAAGTTATTGAAGTGACCAGAACCTGATGATAAAGAAAAAATTCCCCACCCCGAAATGCTTATCATCATCCCCCCTTTAGACACCCGGGAAAGGAAAATTCCCCTATGGACTGAAAGCCGACTCCTTTCTTTCTCGGAAGAGCATTTTGGGTCCATAAGGTACGTCAACAATGCAATGTCCAATGATGCCCCTACGCCAAAAAAACTTGCCTGGTGGGGAACATGGCAATGTGGTTTGGATGGAACCCTTAAAAACCCTCTCAAGTGAACTCCCTTTTTAAAAATTTGTGCTCAACAATGGGCGCCAACCCCCTTCAAACCTCCCCCATCATTCGAGGGAAAGGAGATCTTTCAAAATTTTAGTAAAGGGCCCCCCAAACATTCCACGCCTTACGAAAACTTAGGGGAGGGGGTTTTTTCAAAAACAAGAGACGACAACAGAGACCTTGTCCCCTTTTAAGATAAAGAGTTTATCAAAAAAATGGGCGGAACTTCAAGGATCAATCAAACCCTTGGGTTGACCCTTACCCCTTTTGGCTGAAAGGCCGCTTCCTAACAAAAAGGGAAAAGATTATCCAGATTTATCTCCGAAAAAATAAAAACGCCTGTTTTAAAAATCCTAGTGGCCTTTATGGAAAAGTATTTCTCAAAGCCACGCGAGCCGCCCACCTTTTAAGGCTAAGAATGCGGTATTTTCCTTCCTTTTGGAGTGTTCACCCCGAAAAACCCCAAACCCGATCAGGGTGGTGTTTGACTCCAGTGAAAAACCATGGCGTACCCTGAACACGTTCTCCTAAGGGCCCAACCTGACCAACAGCTTGGGGGGTGCTTATGAATTCAGAAGGGGACAGTCGCCAACCGCTGACATTGGGCAAAAGTTCCCTTGTTTCAATCGTCGAGAAGACCACCCAAATTTCCTCGGTTTTTTGTGGCACGGGACAATGACACTAACAAAAAAAATGATCGAATACCGCATGAAGGTGCACGTGTTCGGGAAAAGTCCCCTTTTTATCTGTGTACTTATGGGCCCGCGGGTGCTGCTGAGGGACAGGTTTTGGGGAAAGGGTGCCCTCACTTTTTGAAAGAGACTTTCGTGGACGACGCACCCAAAAACCTTGCCCAAAAGCGAAAAAGGTTTCCTGTCAAAAAGGGCACAAGGTTGCTGTCTAAAGCTTCTCGATTACACAAAAAAGCCTCCACAGTACTGTTCATGAAAGCCTTTCAGCCCAGCGAAATGTGCCGCAGAATTCGAGACTTGAACTTTGGATAGACGCCCTCCATGCAGAGAAGTCTGGGGGTTGAGATGGACTTGTTGAAAAGATTCTCTTGGCTTCCAGATTAATTGTACAGACAAACCTTCACAAAAGGGGTCCTTCCGTGTAAACGCCTATAGGGTCCCCGGGATTTGTGCACCTTTGACGTACGGGGAAATTCCTACTAAGACAGCCTCGAAACTATTGAGGGTGGGATGCCCACTGCCCCTTGACAAGCAGAAGTGGGAGTCCTGGAAAGAACCCTGCACCCTTTGGGCAAGATTCACATAAACCTCGTTTTTAAAATTCCCGCATCTCTTTCCACAACCAGAGAAAGGGGAAATCCAATATTCTCAGATGCATCAACTGAGGCTATCGCTGCCTCTGCCCCCCTCAAGGTAATTGACAATTGCAGTAAAGTTTAGTGGGATTCCTTTTGGAAAAGGGAAACTGCTCCTAAACCAGAGCACACCATCCCAAGTTGAACTTTTTGGCGCTGACTTGCTGTAAATCGCAGACTTTATCAGCGGGCTTGATATTCTGTGGATGCATTTGGTTCACAAGACGCAAGGTTGTCCTGGGTTACAAAAAAACCAACTAAAGTTTAGATGTCAGTAACCACATCGAAAGGGGTTAGGAAAATTTTAACCCTAAGCAGTGGACTATGTTCCCTCCACCTCAACCTGAGATGTGCCCCCAGACCGTCGTTGTTGGTGCCCTTGCCAAAATCTCTTTGGGGACAGGTCAGGTTTTGTGAACGGAGTAAAGAAACATTGATGAAAACGACTTCAGTCTCCAAGACCCCTGAAAAGATCCTGAATTGCCCAAGTGAGTACCCCATCACCAAGTCTGAAAAGGGGGTCCGGATTGAATTTCACGCTTTGAAAGCTTCTCAGATGGCTAAAGTCGTAGCACCATCGCAAGGGGATCCACATCGCGCGTGCTTTTCCCTAAAGACTTTACACTAAGTGAGATGTTATGATTGTAACGTCACAGAGTGCACTTCATAAGAAAACGTGTCCTCATAACAAACAGGACATCCCAAAAAACCCCCCCTTTTGTCAACTTAAACCAGTTTCACGCTTCAAGGAACTTTTCAGTACATTGACTCAAATTGCCTCACCGGACTTTCCGAAATCTGCTAGGGTTACTACCCTTTAACTGTTCTGATCATCTGTTTTACGTTATTGGTTGTTTTTTTTCATTTTTCTTTCGGTTCCCGAAGCACATTTTACAACAACATGTTTACATTTTGTTGTTTTTGTGTTTGAAATCCCAAAGGGTTTCAGACGGGGGTTGCTGTCACGTTATATTTTATGTACTGTGCAAGTTATGTTTCTTATACTATGTAATGCTGCACCCCGGGCTAAAGGGTCATTGTTTTTATATTCCGTGCCCGCTCCTTTAATTAATTTTCCCTTTGAAAATTTTTTCTCTTTTCCCCCCCTTCTTTACAAGTCCTGTTTTTTTCTCTGTCATCCGCTTTGGGTGCAAGCAGATTACTTCTTCACTGTGGTAGCATTGTGTTTTTACCGCAGGCATACAGTTCTTCAAGGTAAAACCATTAAAAATGTACTTAAGCAAAACCCCTTGCATCTTTTCTACATGAAAAGGTTTCACGCGGGAAATTTTGTCAGCGAGTTTTTCTGTCTACCCTTAGTTATCTGAGAATCCCTTCCCCAACCCCCAGGACTTTCTCTAACGTAATCTGTGGGGGAAATAATCCTAATTTTTGAATTAGGATATTGGGAAAAATGATTTTGTTTTATATTTTTTTTATTAAGGTTTTAGCTCTTTTTTGAGAATGTTTAAGCCCCTTTTTAAAGGCGATTTTTGATTCATACCCGCACCGACATTGGAATGTTTCTCGTGTTTTTCCCGCCTTTCGCTGGAACAGATTTTTGGCGCAGCCCGCATGGCCTAAGTCCCCGCACTGCGCCATGTCCCCCACTGTGCCCCCCACAAGGGAGGGGCAGGGGAAATTTTCCCGCTGTACGAGTGCACCCCTCGGACGGCAAATCTTCGGCCAGCGCCGCCTGCGCCCATCCCCGCACGGCCAAAAAACACTGGCTAGGCGCGGCAGACTTTACATGGAAGTATGAGCGCCCCCCGCGCCACTAAATCAGGCCAATTTTTACCCGGGAAAAACTAGTGGAAAAAACGCGCCCCGACCCGGGAGCTTCTACATGTGCCCTTAGTGCCCAAATCCGTAAAAAAAAAGTATTTTTATCATCACATGCGAGATAACTTTATTAGCGGCAAAATCTGTAAAAAAAACAAACCCGTATTTATAGCGAAAAAAATATGAATTGCGCAAAAATCGTTAGCGACCAAAGCATGATCATTTTATTACGAATGGTACAGACAAGGACACTTCAGACACTTGTATGCAAATTTGATAAGGATTAACCTTTGTTACACCCACTATAGGGAGGGTTTTCATTGAAAAATCGCGCCAAAAAACGCGCCAAAAGACGTTCGGTGCTTTCCATAGACTCCCTCAGTAAATTTTCTGCCCTGCACTGGTGTTTTTTAGAACATGTTGCAAAAGCCGTCCAGTAAAAAAAAACGAGCAGAAAAAAGAAGCTCAGTGTAGGCAGCAGGAGGGTTTTACATTAGAAGTCTATGGGAGCTGATTACAGTCGTATTTCCAGCGTTTTTAGAAAACGAAAAACGCTGAAAAAACGGACGTTTTTCTGTGCAGTGTAGACATAGCATTAATGGACGGCTCTGCTCTGTAGAAAGGAGACTGAGGGCCGTACACACATATATAAATATAATGTGGATATAGTATATAGAATCTATAGCTCAGCTGGGAGGAAGCAGGGGGTTGTGGGAAATGTAGTTATCGCGCCTAGCAACTATAGCTCCGCTCACTAGCCCAGTCAGGAGAAAGCTCCAGCATGGCAATATTATGCAATATAACAGCGTTTGTAAGTAGATCACACACTGGATTGTGACATAGATTTACTGCTTATCTGTAGTTTTTCTCCATTATATGTTCTTACTTTTTTTGGTTTCTCACACAACCCCCTATGTTTACCAATGTTCACACACAGCATTTTGATGCTTATTTGAGGGCGTATTTCGGCATGATAAGCATCAACGTTCAAGAACAGCTCTCATTGAGTGCAGTGTAAAATCATCATAGTCATTCACACGACAATGATTTTTCTCAAGTGTTTTTCGGCGCGTACTGTCCGCACCGGAAAAGAATTTAAATGTCAATTTTTTGTGCCATGTACGCCCTCTCAAATAGAAAAATAAAGGAGGCAGAAATCTGCCTCAGACCAGTTCATTTCCAGATTGAGTACAAGTGTAGAATTTTAATGAGTAAACTAACACGTTTTTCATCATATATATTGTGAACCTGCATTAAGGGTATGTTGGCAGAAAATGTTTTCACACAAATTAAAATGTGGAAAACACTGTGGGATCCCCATTCCATTGTTTTTAATGTGATTTAGTGCCACAGTTTAACTAGAACTATGGTGTGGATTTTTTCCACTGAAATCTGTAATGTTGAAAAAAATTTAAATGAAATATGACTACTTTGATTTCGAATCCCACTAAATTCTGCATCAGATTGCCTAGACATGGATTAGTTCATTCGAATGGGACAATGTTCTAGTTTTGTTCATCTAGAACAATTTGAAAATAACGGATTGTTATAGTCTATATCAATCCTTCAAGGATTCTGTTAATATTAAGTAAGCACCTTAACATTGATCACTAAATGCAAGGCTACTTTCACATGGCATCTAAAAGCTATCCACTAAGTGAGCCGAGCATGCATGTGTAAAAAGGAGTAAAAGCTGCTGACCTCTTTAGCTGCAGCTAATCTTTATGGAAAACAAAATGATTGGATGTTGAAATTCAACATGTCCTATCCTTCTCTCACCTGACATCATCTGTTGAGGAAGAGAAAGTTAGGAGCGCCTTTAAACATTAGACATTCATCCGTTCTAGCAATAAGTAGCAGCTGTGAACAACTTCACTAATGCATGTGGGGGCATTTAAAACAGTACTTAAGAATACTGATGTAATATACTTACCAGAATCCTACTGTGTGAATGCTGATCTTTTATGTAATGGTAGTGTAAAGTAACAGGTTGTATGGTGAGGTGCTGCGGGTATGTGTGGATATTAGGCCTACTGGTGTTGGGACTTGCTGGGAGTGTAGTACATCGGCGCAGGGAAATCAATTACAGAGACTTGGGTCTTGCAGGCTTTACTCACAGCACCAATACATGTAGCACATTTCACTTTGCAAGTAGATACAGTGGGTACGGAAAGTATTCAGACCTTTTTAAATTTTTCACTCTTTGTTTCATTGCAGCCGTTTGGTAAGATCAAAAAAGTTTAATTTTTTTGCTCATTAATGTACACTCTGCATCCTATCTTGAAAGAAAAAAAAATCAGAAATGTAGATATTTTTGCAAATTTATTAAACAAGAAAAAGTGAAATATCACATGGTCATAAGTATTCAGAACCTGTGCTGTGACACTCATATTTAACTCATATGCTGTCCATTTCCTTCTGATCCTCCTTGAGATGGTTCTATTCCTTCATTGGAGTCCAGCTGTGTTTAATTAAACTGATTAAACTTGATTAGCAAAGGCTCACACCTGTCCTCACAGCTCACAGTGCATGTCAGAGCACATGAGAATCATGAGGTCTAAGGAATACAGGCACAGATCTGGCCAAGGTTACAAAAGAATTTCTGCAGCACTCAAGGTTCCTAAGAGCACAGTGGCCTACATAATCTTAAAATTGAAAGAAGTTTGGGACGACCACAACTCTTCCTCGACCTGGCCATCCAGCCAAATTAAGCAATCATGGGAGCAGAGTCTTGTTGAGAAAGGTAAAGAAGAACCCTCAAGATCACTGTGGCTGAGCTCCAGAGATGCAGTAGGGAGATGGGAGAAAGTTCCACAAAGTCAACTATCACTGCAGCTCTCCACCAGTCGGGGTTTTATGGCAGAGTGTGCCGACGGAAGCCTCTCCTCAGTGCAAGACATATGAAAGCCGCGTACAGTTTGCCAAAAAACACATGAAGGACTTCCAGACTATGAAATATAAGATTCTCTGGTCTGATGAGACGAAGATTGAACTTTTTGGTTTTTAATTCTAAGCGGTTATGTGTGGGAGAAAAAACCCTTTCCCTGTTAATACAATCCAATATTGAAACAGATTGGCAGCAGCATCATGCTATAAAGGGGGGTTTTCAGCTGCAGGACCAAAAACTAGTTGTGATTGAAGGAAAGATGAATGCGGCCAAGTACAGAGATATCCTGGATGAAAACCTCTTCCAGAGTGCTCTGGACCTCAGACAGGACCGAAGGTTCATCTTCTAACAAGACAATGACCCTAAGCACACAGCTAAAAATAACAATGCAGTGCCTTCAGAACAACTCTGTGACCTATTCTTGACTGGCCCAGCCTGAGCATTGACCTAAACCCAATTGAGCATCTCTTTAGAGACTTAAAAATGGCTGTCCACCGACGCTCACCATCCAAACCTGAGGGAACTGGAGAGGATCTGCAAAAGGAAGAAATGGCAGAGGACCCCAATTTCCCGGTGTGAAAAACTTGTTTCATGGGTTCCCAAGAAAACTCACGGCTGTACTAGCTTAAAAGGTGCTTCTACTCAATACTGAGTAAAGTCTGAATACTTATGACCATGTGATATTTCAGTTTTTCTTGTTTAATAAATTTACAAAAATATCTACATTTCTGGTTTTTATCTTTCAAGATGGGCTGTAGAGTGTACATTAATGAGCAAAAAAAAAGAACTTTTTTGATATTACCAAATGGCTGCAATGAAAGAAAGAGTACAACATTTAAAGGGGTCTGAATACTTTCCGTACCCACTGTAATTCTTCATATCCTTTATACAACAATTACTCCTCAGGCAATGCCTCTCACTTTAATCCTGGAGCCTCTCACTATGACTCCAGCCTCTGGGCCAGCGTTTGAGCTCTAAGCCTAACAGCTTTCACAGTTATGTTGCCCTCAGTCAATCCAGGCAGGTCTGCTTCACACTTAATCTCTCGGGACTTCAGAAGCCTCCATAGGCCCCGGCTCCAGGATAGCGATCCCGCACAAGGGCTACTTGCTCTCCTTGATTCCCTGAAAGCACATAAGTGGCTTACTGTTCACTGCCTCTCTTGTGTTCTCTCTCTCATTGCCAATTCCCGTTTTGTTCTTCTTCTTCTTCTGTGCTTATTTTCTCTTCTCTCCCATCTACCTGTATCTGCAACTTTTCTTTCTCTCCTCTGTAAGTATTCTTGACCCTATTAGATCGCATCAGCCTAGTCTCGGTCCACAGCCTGCTTACAAACCAGTAGCCCCCTTAGCCAGAATAACTCTGGGTCTGTCTGTTACAACTGTGGAACACAACTGACTCGGCAGCACATGGCAAACCCCTATTAAATGTGCGATCCTCTCACCTCGCACAAATTGGCTAAACACCCAGCCATGCTTTCTCCCTCTGCCAGCCTTAAAGCACCTTGTCATCACAGAAAGAAAAAGCTACCTTTAACTAAAACTTTTAACTAAATGTTTTAAAAATGCAGTACTATAACCCCTAATAGGTGATGCTGGGAACAAATATAAAGGGACAAAATGTCCACTAATATCCAGGTACAGTCATAGGAACAAATTAGTATTGACACGAGGGACTTACGGTTCTGAAGAACCTGATTTCATCCGAAGACGTCTATTTTAAAAAATAAACATGATATACTGTAAATAAGACATCTTACAACAAGTCCTTACAATAAGCAGAGTAATTGCCCCAAAAGGGTGGCCCCACATATCGGTGGCTTACCCGGCAATAAATCCTAACCTTACTGTTTTCTCTGGATAATATGAAGTCTGCATACTCATAATTAGATATGGCTCCTGTTACTCATGAGGAACCTTTAGTGCAGACCCACCTAGAGGAGAAACGCGTTGGGCAGACAGGATGATAATAAAAAAGTATTTGGATCCTTAGAGAGATTAATTTGGTTGCTGTAAAATTTCGTTATCATGGGCAATAGGAGCCATATCTATTTATGAGTATACAGACTTCATATTTTCCAGGGCAAACAGTAAGGTTAGGATTTATTGTAGGGTACACCACTGATAAGTTGGGCCGCCAACTTGGGTGTTTATTGTAGGGACTTAATGTAGGATGTCTTATTTATATCTTGTATATAGTTTAAAATAGACTTCTTCGGATTAAATCAGGATCTTCAGGACCGTAAGTCCCTTATGTCTTTACTAATTTGTTCCTCTGTCTGTACCTGGATATTAGTGGACATTTTGTCCCTTTATATTTGTTCCCAGTGGCACTTATTAGGGGTTAAAGTACTGTCTCTTTTAATATATTAAAATTTATGTTTTAAAGGGAGCTTTTTCTTTCTGTGATGACTTTGTGGATTTAAGGCTTTCATTTAAGAGAATTTACTACATTCTGTGACTTTCTTTAAGCACCTTGCCATAAATAAAGGTGGCTAGTCATCTTAACCCCATATTTGTCCTCTATATATACCTCATATACATATAATACACATAGCCCCTACATATACATCCTGTTTGTAGGGGATGGTTCCACCCGCTAAAGAAGCATGTTACAGGGACAAGTTAATTTTATTATTTATTAAAACCAACTCCTTATCCAATGATTGGAGGCTTTTATAAACAATTAACTTATGATGCCCCCCAAAAAAACAAAACAAATGTAAGGCAGGGACCAGAGACAAAAGCAGCCATTTAAAATTCTGGTGCTGCCAAAAGTTCTATTGCAGCTCTCAGTATGATCACTGAGGTATTGAAACCAATGACTAATACTGGTTTCCCATAAAAGGCATATGGGAAAAGAGCCTGAACCCTTGAGTGCCATCCATTGGATGTAGCAATGTTAAAGTCACATCTGACTCCCTGAGCCTTGCAATGTGAAAATGATTCAAGCCATGCCAGTTTTGTTTATCTAAGTACAGCTTTTCGAAGTATTGCCCCTCATCAGAGCAGAGTAGTATTTACTGAGTCACACTTAAAGGGGTTGTATCGTTTGAACTGTTCGGGCTCTTCAGCTAATTCTCTGAGTCTCTCCTGTCAGAAGGCGTGTCTCTCCTCACTGAAGACCTGTGACATCATCACTCTGACTGTGCAGTGGAAGCAGAAGGGTGTCTGCAGAGTACAGCTATACAGCCTCCTGCAAGCTTGTCACCTGTCTGCAGAGCTTCAGGCTCAGCTTGGCTATAAGCAGTTATACAGTCAGCCTGAACTGATGAGACATGTGAGGAGTGTACACTGCCCCCGCCCTTCTCCCCTTCTGTTACCAGACAGGAGACTGTATGACTGTGGTATATGCAGTTATACACACAGCCTGAACTGATGAGACATGTGAGGAGTGTACACTGCCCCCCCCCCCTTCTCCTCTGTTACCAGGCAGCAGACTGGGTTATATGGAGCAATGCACACTGCACTCCACCCCTCCTCTTTCCCTGTTAACTGGCAGGAGACTCTATAATACTTTGTTATATGAGGGGATCTGTGACTTAAACAGGCAGTAATTGCCCAGATCATTCACCCTAGAGCTTGGAGATGAGTACAGAGACAGCAGACCTTGGTTTCACTATCAACTTTAACAGCTCAGAGGGGAGAAAACACAGAGTGTGCAGGCAGCCAATCACAGCGCCGGGGGCGTTTCCTGTCTGGGGGCGTATCCCAACAGGCTGAATGAAATGTCAGCCAGCCAATCACAGTGCAGGGGGCGTGTCTAGGGGGCGGGATCCAGAAAGGGGGCATGTCCTGACCAGCAACAGAAGAAACAGAATACAGATTTACAGAAAAGCTCATGTCTGCTAAACCAAGTGACTGAGGTAATGCAAACCAATTACAAAAGTGCTAATTTTTACTGTCCCCATAATCTGAGACATGATCTTTGTAGCGATACAACCCCTTTAACGTCTCTCACCTAGGAAGCTAGTAAGTTCTCCTCTGCACTGATAAGGTGCAAATACCCCAAAACAGTTACAGTTGAAACCAGTAGTTCACATACACTATATAAAAAGACACATATGCATGTTTTTCTCACTATCTGATATGGTTTCAACTGTATATGCAGATGAACAAAATTGGCATGGTTTTAATCGCTTTCATATTGCAAGGCTCAGTGAGTCAGATGGGACTTGAGCATTGCTACATCCCACAGCAGTTTGTTCAGGACCATCCTTTGTATAGTACATGTTGTCTCAGTCCCTCAAGGAAAAGATTTGATGTATAGCTCTCTTACGCTTCTCTGCATGTTGTAGTAAATGGAAGTTCATCATCCCTGCTAATTAGTTTATCTCTGTACAAAGATGGCGCAAGCAGCAACACCTATTGTTGGGTAGTATATACTGTCATAAGCTCTGCCTCTGAGGAGGTATTCTACCTGATAATGGTGTTCTGCTTAGTTTGACTAACCATTTGGACATTGTTGAAAACATTGCCCCACATTTATTATTCTGGTTGCACCAAAACAGTGTTGTAAAATACACTAAAAAAGGGCACCTTCATTATGGTGGAGTGTGGCTATGTCAAAAGTGGATGTGACTTAATGGAAATAGTGTCATAGTTGCAACATTCTGTGGCAAAATTCAAGCATAAAAAGTAGATCAACTAAAAACTGGCCTAAAAAGTCTAAAGATACACCAAATTTATCAAATAGCATGAGCCACTGTGAAAAATCTGGCACATTTTTAGACTGCCTGCCTTAAAGGGAACCTGTCACATTGAACATGCAATCTCCTCTGCTACAGGCAGATCATAGAACCGAAGAAACAGAGCAGATTGATCTACGCTGGGTACGGAAAGTATTCAGACCCCTTTAATTTTTCACTCTTTCTTTCATTGCAGCCATTTGGTAAGATCCAAAAAGTTCATTTTTTTTGCTGATTAATGTACACTCTGCACCCACTCTTGAAAGAAAAAAAAAACAAATGTAGATATTTTTGCAAATTTATTAAAGAAGAAAAACTGAAATATCACATGGTCTTATGTATTCAGACTCTTTACTCAGTATTAAGTAGAAGCACCCTTTTGAGCTAGTACAGCCATGAGTCTTCTTGGGAATTATGCAACAAGTTTTTCACACCTGGATTTGGGGATCCTTTGCCATTCTTCCTTGCAGATCCTCTCCAGTTCCCTCAGGTTGGATTCACCATCCACGTTGGTGGACGGACATTTTTAAGTCTCTCCAGAGATGCTCAATTGGGTTTAGGTCAGGGCTCTAGCTGGGCCAGTCAAGAATGATCACAGAGTTGTTCTGAAGCCACTGCTTTGTTATTTTAGCTGTGTGCTTAGGGTCATTGTCTTGTTGGAAGAAGAACTTTTGGCCCAGTATGAGGTCCAGAGCACTCTGGAAGAGGTTTTCATCCAGGATATCTCTGTACTTGGCCGCATTCATCTTTCCTTCAATCACAACCAGTTGTTCTGTCCCTGCAGCTGAAAAACACCCCTATAGCATGATGCTGCCACTACCATGTTTACTGTTGGGAGTCTATTGGGCAGGTGATGAGCAGTGCCTGTGTCACGGACGCCCCTGCGACCACTGTCCCGGGTCGCAGGCGCGTCCGTGCTCCTACACCTAGCGGAGCCCCGTCCCGCACGTTGGGTTCGGGGTCCGCTCACCCCCTCATCCCCGCCGGCGTTCACTTACCCAGCCACGCTCCTGCTCAGCCTGTCTCCGTATACCAACTCGAGGCTCCGGCCTAAGGGCGCACACGAGCCAGCAGTAAGAAATTTAAAGGGGCAGTGCGCCGGTAATTAGTCATTGCCGGGCACTGCTCCTATTTAAGTCCGGCCCCTTCCTGGCGGCCTTTGCCGGATCCTTGGTGTATATCCAGTTGGAGAAAGCCTTCCTGTATTGTCTAGTCTGCCTATCTGTTTACCGTACTTCCAGCCTACGTTTACCGACTGCGAACCTTGCCGCCAGTCCTGACCTCCTGCCTGTCTACGTTTACAAACCTGAGCCGCCTGTCCTGACTTCCTGCCTGTCCCCGACTACGAGCCTGTCTGCCGATTCCGTACCTCGCCTACCCTTGGCCGCCACCGCAGGCAAGCCCCGCCAGTGGAAGTGACCTGGTAGACTCCTGCCGCAGCAAGACCATCCCGCTTTGCGGCGGGCTCTGGTGAATACCGGGACCTACTTAGATTCCACTCCCTGGTGTGGGCTTGCGCCATTGCTTGTGATGGTCCAGCGGATCCACTACCTGACCGTTACAGTAGGATCCGGCTATGGATCCCGACAAGCCAGGCGGATCTGACAACCATTGTTGCTCGCCAGTCACAGCAACTCGGTCAACAGGCGCAGCAACTTACCCAGCTATCCACCATGTTGCAGCAACTCGTCACCGTCCAGCAGCAGCAACCCTCGCCATCTCCAGTGGTTGTCCCTGCCTCTACGGTTCCTGTGGCTCTGAGGGGTCCCAAGCTTCGGCTGTTGCTCCCAGCTAAGTTCGACGGAGACCCGAAACTCTGCAGGGGGTTCATCACCCAATGCTCTATGCACGTGGAGCTGATGGCTGATCAGTTCCTGTCCGAACGTGCGAAAGTGGCTTTCGTGGTCAGCCTCCTCTCCGGGAAGGCCCTGGCATGGGCTACACCTCTGTGGGACAGGAACGATCCAGTGATGGCGGATCTTCAGTCGTTCCTCAGTGAGTTCCGCAATGTCTTCGAGGAAACCAGCTCGTGTATCCTCTGCTGAGACAGCCCTCCTAAACCTACGCCAGGGGGATCTGTCTGTAGGAGACTACGCGGTGCAATTCCGCACTCTGGCCTCTGAACTGTTATGGAACGAGACGGCTCTGTGAGCCACCTTTAAGAAAGGGCTCTCAAGCCGAGTTGGCCGCTAGAGACATCCCGTCTTCCATCAGTGACCTGATCCGGTACGCTTCATTGAACGGGAGGAGGAACTTCGGCAAGAACGTCAGTCAGCCCAACCTCGCCGGTTTCCTCGCCTGGCACCGGTGTTCCAGAGGCCTCCTGCGCCACAGCCGCCAACACCCACCGAGGAGCCCATGCAGGTTGATCGGGCTCGTCTCTCTGAGCAAGAGTTGGCCCAGCGTCGGCAAAGGAACTTGTGCCTCTACTGTGGCAGCCCAGAGCATTACCGGAGGAATTGTCCCAGGCGCCCCAAGCTTGTGGGAAACTCCCGCACCTAGGATCTGTTGGAGAGGCATTCCTAGGTGCAAACTCCTCCTCTCCACGTCTGTTGATGCCCGTGCAGGTCGTCTCAGAGACTGGTACCTCGTTCCAGGTTCCGGCGTTTCTGGATTCGGGCTCGGCCGGGAACTTCATCCACCAGTCTCTAGTGAAGCAGTATCGGCTTCCGGTGGTCCGCTTGGAAAAACCGCTTGTCATCTCATCCGTCAGCGGGGAGCTGCTTAGCGACACCATCCAGTTTGTCACCAAGCCTCTGTCCCTCCACGTGGGGGCGCTGCATAAAGAAGAGATCTCCTTCTATGTGTTGCCTCGCTCTTCGTCGGCGGTCCTCCTCGGACTCCCATGGCTGCGGCTCCACTCTCCTATTCTGGACTGGACATCTGGAGAGGTGATTCGTTGGGGTCCCAACTGTCGGGGGCGTTGTTTGGTGGCACCTCGCCTGGTGCTTTCCTGCTCTCGCTCGACCCTTCAGGAGCCGTTGCCCGGGCTGCCGCCCGAATATCTGGAGTACGCCGATGTGTTCTCCGAGAGACAAGCTGAGAGCCTTCCTCCGCATCGTCCATACGATTGCCCGATCGACTTATTGCCGGGTACCAGTCCTCCCCGGGGCCGGGTCTACCCACTGTCGGTTCCTGAGACCCAAGCCATGTCTGAGTACATCCAGGAGAATCTCAGGAAAGGGTTCATCCGAAAGTCCTCGTCTCCCGCGGGTGCGGGGTTCTTTTTCGTGAAGAAGAAGGACGGTACCTTACGGCCCTGCATAGACTACCGGGGTCTGAACAAGATCACGGTGAAAAACCGTTACCCATTGCCGTTGATCACAGAACTGTTTGACCGCCTGCAGGGCGCAAAGATCTTCTCCAAGTTGGATTTGAGAGGGGCCTACAACTTGGTCCGAATCCGCAAGGGCGATGAATGGAAGACGGCTTTCAACACCAGGGATGGGCACTTTGAGTACCTGGTGATGCCCTTCGGTCTGTGCAATGCGCCTGCCGTCTTTCAGGAGCTCGTGAATGACGTCTTCAGAGACCTCCTCTACACCTGTGTGGTGGTTTACCTTGATGACATCCTGGTGTACTCTCCTGACCTCGAGACCCACCGCAGCCATGTTCGTCAAGTGTTGAAGCGTCTCCGGGAGAACCATCTGTATGCCAAGCTAGGGAAGTGCCTCTTCCATCAGACTAGCCTCCCGTTTCTGGGTTATGTCATTTCTGACCAAGGACTACGGATGGACCCAGCAAAACTTTCAGTCGTGTTGCAGTGGCCACGCCCAGTCGGTCTGCGGGCTATACAGCGCTTCTTGGGCTTCTGCAACTACTATCGCCAATTCATCCCTCACTTCTCTACGCTGGTGGCTCCGATAGTGGCCCTCACCAAGAAACAAGCCAATCCACGCAGCTGGCCCGTCGAGGCCGAAGAGGCGTTTTCGAAGCTCAAGTCTGCCTTCTCTACGGCATCTATCCTTGCACGTCCGGATCCCGCGAAACCCTTCACGCTGGAAGTGGATGCCTCGTCTGTGGGAGCCGGAGCAGTTCTTACGCAAACATGGCCCACAGGTAAGATTGTAACATGCGGCTTCTTTTCCAAGACGTTCTCGTCGGCCGAGAGGAATTACACGATTGCCGACCGGGAGCTACTGGCCATAAAATTGGCCCTGGAGGAGTAGCGTTATCTGCTGGAGGGTGTCTGTTTCCCCATCCGTATCTACTCGGACCACAAAAACCTCCAATATCTTCAGACGGCTCAGCGACTTAACCCACGCCAGGCTAGGTGGCCGCTCTTCTTTTCCCGGTTCGATTTCCAGATCCACTTCCGGCCTGCAGAGAAGAATGCCTCCGACGTGGTGTGTGAAGATACTACTCCAGAACACATAATTCCTCCAGAACGTCTTATCTCGGCAGCTCCAGTGGACCTCCGGAGGGTCCCTCCTGGTAGGACTTATGTGCGCCCTGCTCTCCGCAGACGTATCTTAAAATGGGGACATTGCTCATTGGTGGCCGGTCATCCCGGCGCCCGAAGAACCTTCCACCTGATATCCCGGTTCTATTGGTGGCCAGAGCTTGAAAAGGATGTTAAGGACTTCGTTTCGTCTTGTGACTCCTGTGCCCGCAACAAGACGCCACGTCACAAGCCGGCAGGTCTACTACAGCCACTCCCCATTCCAACTCAACCTTGGACCAACATTTCTATGGACTTCATAACTGACCTCCCTCTGTCGTCTGGCAACACCATTATTTGGGTGATCACGGATCGCTTCTCCAAGATGGCGCATTTCGTCCCGTTGCCAGGCCTGCCGTCTGCCTCCCGCCTGGCGGAGCTATTCTTCCTTCATGTGTTTCGTCTGCATGGACTCCCTCAGCAAATCGTCTCGGACCGGGGAGTTCAGTTTGTCTCCAGGTTTTGGCGAGCCCTGTGTAACCAACTTCAGGTGAAGCTCGACTTCTCTTCTGCCTACCACCCGCAGACGAACGGTCAGGTAGAAAGGGTCAACCAGGTCTTGGGATGTTACCTTTGCTACTTCGTTTCGGCACATGAAGATGATTGGTCCAACTTGCTGCCATGGGCGGAGTTCTCTTATAACGCCCTTGAGTCTGAGTCCGCGGGGGTCTCCCCCTTCTACATTGTGTATGGCCTGCATCCCCGCCCTCCTCTCCCTCTGGCAACATCCTCCGAGGTCCCAGCGGCTGACGCACTGGTTCAAGACATGAAGGCCATCTGGTCCCAGACCCGTCAGTCTCTGCTCCGCGCTTCCGAGCGCATGAAGACTCAAGCGGACAAAAGAAGAATCCCTCCTCCGGTTTTCTCCCCAGGTGACAAGGTGTGGCTCTCGGCTAGATATGTCTGCCTTAAGATGCCTTCTCACAAACTGGGACCCCGTTTCCTGGGACCCTTTGAGCTCATAAGCCGCATCAACCCGGTGTCCTACACACTCCGGCTCCCTCCTACTATGAGAATCCCCAACTCGTTTCATGTCTCTTTACTGAAACCCCTGGTCCTTAATCGCTTTTCCCGGAAGGCTGTTCTTCCTCCGTCTGTGGCTGATGCGCCCAATGTCTTCGAGGTCAAAGAGATTCTGGGCATGAGGAGAACTAGAGGAAAAAGATACTTTTTAGTGGACTGGAAGGGGTTCGGTCCTGAAGAGAGGTCTTGGGAGCCGGAGGAGAATATCTTGAACCGCAGCCTCATCCAGAGATTCCTCCTATCCAGTAAGAGAGGGGGGCCAAAGAGGGGGAGGCCCAAGGGGGGGGTACTGTCACGGACGCCCCTGCGACCACTGTCCCGGGTCGCAGGCGCGTCCGTGCTCCTACACCTAGCGGAGCCCCGTCCCGCACGTCGGGTTCGGGGTCCGCTCACCCTCCCGTCCCCGCCGGCGTTCACTTACCCGGCCACGCTCCTGCTCAGCCTGTCTCCGTCTCCCGGCGCGTGGCTCCGCCCCTAGGGCGCGCGCGCGCCAGCAGTTTGAAATTTAAAGGGGCAGTGCGCCGGTAATTGGTCATTGCCGGGCACTGCTCCTATATAAGTCCGGCCCTTGCTGGCGGCCTTTGCCGGATCCTTGGTGTATATCCAGTTGGAGAAAGCCTTCCTGTATTGTCTAGTCTGCCTATCCGTGTACCGTACTTCCAGCCTACGTTTACCGACCACGAACCTTGCCGCCAGTCCTGACCTCCTGCCTGTCTACGTTTACGAACCTGAGCCGCCTGTCCTGACCTCCTGCCTGTCCCCGACTACGAGCCTGCCTGCCGATTCCGTACCTCGCCTACCCTTGGCCGCCACCGCAGGCAAGCCCCGCCAGTGGAAGTGACCTGGTAGACTCCCGCCGCAGCAAGACCATCCCGCTTTGCGGCGGGCTCTGGTGAATACCGGGACCTACTTAGATTCCACTCACTGGTGTGGGCTTACGCCATCGCTTGCGGTGGTCCAGCGGATCCACTACCTGACCGTTAAAGCCTGGCTTTCTCCACACATACTGCTTACAATTAACACCAAAAATTTCAATCTTCGTCTCATCATACTAGATCATTTTAATTCTCATAGTCTGGGAGTCCTTCATGTGTTTTGTTTGCAAACTGTATGCGAGCTTACATATGTTTTGCACTGAGGAGAGGCTTCCGTTGGCACACTCTGCCATAAAGCCCCGACTGGTGGAGGGCTGCAGTGATAGTTGACTTTGTGAAACTTTCTCCCATCTCCCTACTGCATCTCTGGAACTCAGCCGCAGTGATCTTGGGGTTCTTCTTTACTTCTCTCACCAAAGCTCTTCTCCTACGTTTGATTAGTTTGGCTCGACAGTGAGGTCGTGTTCGTCCAAAACTTCTTCCATTTTAGGATTATGGAGGACACTGTGCTCTTAGGAACCTTGAGTGCTGCAGAAATTCTTTTGTAACCTTGGCCAAATCTGTGCCTTGCCACAATTCTGTCTCTGAGCTCTTTAGGCAGTTCCTTAGACCTCATGATTATCATGTTCTCTGACATGCACTGTGAGCTGTGAGGTCTTCTATAGACAGGTGTGTGCATTTCCTAATTAATTCCAATCAGTTTAATTAAACACAGCTGGATGGAGGAGTAGAACCATCTTAAGGAGGATCAAAAGGAAATGGACAGCATGTGAGTTAACTCCTTAACGACCGCCCACCGTCTTTTGAAGGCGGGCATTTCAGGTCATTCGTCTGCAGCGACTACATTTGACTACACAGCCCTGTACCCAGTGCAGCTCCTTCAAGTGCCACTCCCTGATGCTTTAACCCTTTGATTGCCTCAGTTCATCACCGCAGTGGAATCAAAGGGTTTCCATGCTCTGTCGGGTGATCAGGACTCCTGGTGACCAGACAGAGCCCGGGGAACAGCTGCACAGTCAGCCCTGGGGGCCTAGAGTTGCCCCAGGGCTGTGTAACAAGCCAGTAATCAGGGCAGATTGTGTGCTGTCCTAATCACTGCCTGTGTCAAACTGACACAGATTATAATTAGAAAGGGGCGAATTGATTCTAACGAAGTGATCCAGGGATTATTCCGATTGCCAGATTGGAGTCGGGAAGGAATTTTTCCCTCAAATGAAGACAATTGGCTTCTACCTCATTGGGGTTTTTTGCCTTCCTCTGGATCAACACTTTAGCAACACATGCTGAACTGGATGGACGTCTTGTCTTTTTTCGACCTTACAAACTATGAAACTATGAATTCGTTTAAAATTTTAGGAAAACTTCGATTCTGAACAAAGTCGAAGTTTGGGGTGATTCGCAGGAACAAAGCGTGTTTTTAATTGATAAAATGGCTGCGAGCACATGGCGTTACATGGGGCAAAGAAGTCTGGGAGGAAGAAAGGAGGACACTCAATGACATGTGCAGAGATGAAGCCAATCAGAGACCGGCGGGATTCTGTGACGTCACCGCACTATATAAGTCCGGAAGCGACGCTGGCAGTTCACATTCCTCTCTCTGTGCCGTGTTGTAGCTGGTGCAGTAACCCTAGCTGAGATCTCACATAAAAGAAATAACTTTTATACATGGGGGGTGTCACAGCTTTTCTCAGAGACTGCTTCTCTTACGTTCTAATTTTGATTTTATGGGTTATTGGAATTGAAGTCCAGTGTGCGTCCAATTCAGCTGCATATACATTTTAATGCTATATGGTCAGTTCTGGAGCACATTTTAATATCCAAGGGTTATTAAACCTTTTTTTTCTGTTGTATTAGTTAAAGAAACAGCGTTTTTACAATCCACATACCATTAATTTTGGTTGCTAATTCTTTTGTGACACATTTATATCCAAAGGTTAACTAGGCGTGTTTGTGCTATTGTAGTCAGTAAAGAAACGGTTTTTCAACACCAAAGTAGAAATTTTTTTTCCTGTAGCATAATTTTATCCAAAGGTTAATTAAGTGTGTTTCTGCTTTTGTAGTCAGTAAAAGAAACTGCGTTTTTCAACGCCAAAGAAGAAATTTTTCCTGTAGCATAACTTATATCCAAAGATTAATTAAGTGTATTTCTGCTTTTGTAGTCAGTAAAAGAAACTGTGTTTTTTAACGCCAAAGAAGAAATTTTTCCTGTAGCATAATTTATATCCGAAGGTTAAGTAAGCATGTTTCTGCTTTTGTAGTCAGTAAAAGAAATGGTGTTTTTCAACGCCAAAGAAGAAATATTTCCTGTAGCATAATTTATATCCGATGGTTAATTAAGCATGTTTCTGCTGGTGTAGTCAGTAAAATAAACGTTGTTTTAACACGACACATACCAGTTAATTTTTGGCTGCTCATTTCTTTTGCACAATTTATATCCAAGGGTTAATTAAGCGTGTTTCTGCTTTTGTAGTCAGTAAAAGAAACGATGTTTTTCAACGCCAAAGAAGAAATATTTCCTGTAGCATAATTTATACCCGAAGGTTAATTAAACATGTTTCTGCTGTTGTAGTCAGTAAAATAAACGTCGTTTTAACACGCCACATACCAGTTAATTTTTGGCTGCTCATTTCTTTTGCGCAATTTATATCTAAGGGTTAATTAAGCGTGTTTGTGCTATTGTAGTTAGTACAAAAAACTGTGTTTTTTAACGCCAAAGAAGAAATTTTGTCCTGTAGCATAATTTATATCTGAAGGTTAATTAAGCGTGTTTCTGCTTTTGGATTCAGTAAAAGATACAGTGTTTTTCAACGCCAAAGAAGAAATTTTTCCTGTAGCATAATTTATGTCCAAAGGTTAATTAAGCGTGTTTCTGCTGTTGTAGTCAGTAAAATACATGTCATTTTAACACGCCACATACCAGTTAATTTTTGGTTGCTCATTACTTTTGCGCAATTTATATCCAAGGGTTAATTAAGCGTGTTTCTGCTTTTGTAGTCTTTAAAAGAAATGTTTTTCAACGCCAAAGAAGAAATTTTTCCTGTAGCATAATTTATATCTGAAGGTTAATTAAGCGTGTGTCTGCTGTTGTAGTCAGTAAAATACACGTCATTTTAACACGCCACATACCAGTTATTTTTTTGCTGCTCATTTCTTTTGCACAATTTATATCCAAGGGTTAATTAAGCGTGTTTGTGCTATTGTAGTCAGTAAAAGAAACGGTGACTTTCAACGCCAAGGAAGAAATTTTTCCTGTAGCATAATTTATATCCGAAGGTTAATTAAGCGTGTTTCTGCTTTTGAAGTCAGTAAAAGAAAAGTTTTTTTTCCAAAGCCAAAGAAGAAATTTTTCCTGGAGCATAATTTATATCCGAAGGTTAATTAAGCGTGTATCTGCTTTTGTAGTCCGTAAAAGAAATGGTGTTTCTGAACGCCAAAGAAGAAATTATGCCTGTAGCATAATTCATATCCAAAGGTTAATTACACGTTTTTCTGCTATTGTGGTCAGTAGTGTTGAGCGATTGCGTTGGCTATCGAGATCGATCGATAGTCGATAGTCGGCCGCTATCGATAAGGTTTTTTCGATAGTGAGCATCGATTATGAGCGATTACCATTAAAGTCTATGGGAGAGCAACAACACCTTCATTTATTACACCCAAACAAGGCTGGAGAAGCTGAAATTAACATCCACAACAGTCAAATGGATACGTGCTACATCTTAGGCAACACACTTAGGTTATAAAAGTCACAGAAAAAAAGTCACAGACCATTCACTATCCCTGTCTTGTACCACAGCATGACCCTTAAACCTGCATCACCCACAAATTAAAAGTGCCAGAAGGCAGTATGATTTGAACCATCATGTTACTTGAACTGGACATTGAATATCCCTGTCCTGGAACGCAGCATGAGCCCGAAACCTGCATGACCCCCCAGATTTAAAAAGTGCCGCAAAAAGGAGTCTTTCAACCACCATTTTAGTTGAACTGGACACTAACTATATCTGTCCTGTACCGCAGAATGACCATTAAACCTGTCTGACCCACAGTTTAAAAAGTGCCAGAAAAAGGAGTCTTTCAACCACCATTTAGTTGAACTGGACATATACTGTCCCTGTCCTGGGCCACAGCATGACCATTAAACCTGTCTGACCCCAGATTACAAAGTCCCGGAAAAAGGAGTCTTTCAACCACCATTTTAGTTGAACTGGACATTGACTAGAACTGCTCTGTGCCACAGCATGACCCAGGGCCGGAGGTTACAGTGGGTGCGGTGAGAGCCCAGGCTGGCGTCCGTCATCTATTAACACGCAGGTTAAAATGCCCTGATGACGCAAGCAACAAAAACTGTCGTGCCTGAAGCAGAGTGCGGAAGCGGAAGTGTGAGAACTCCAGCCTTCCTCAGTACACAGTCAAGACCTGGGTAGCGCTTGCCCCTCCGTATGAGTGCGGACCAATGAGCTTCACTTGGGAAAAACGTGGTTACGCCTGTTTTCACCCAGGGCCCCTTTT
>JAODAL010051623.1:0-26560 GCA_025379985.1 Phyllomedusa bahiana | reverse complement strand
CTTTTAATTATACATCTAAAATGTACCCTACCCTTCTCCAAACCCTGTCACTAAACTTGAATTTTATTACATCTGAATGATCCAGACCCTTCTCCAGAATCCCATCACTATAACTTGTTAAAATTATTACATCAGAAATGTACCGACCCTTCTCCAAATCCTGTCCCTAAAACTTGTACATTTTTACATCTGGAAATGTTCCAACCCTTCTCCAGAACCCCGGTCACTAAAACTTGTTTATTACATCTAGAAATGTATCCAGCCCTTTCCCCAGAACCCCGCATAAAACGTTTAATTATTACTCTGAAATGTTCCAACCCTTCCCAAAAACCGGGTCACAAAAAAATTTGTTTAAATTTCACTAGAAATGTACCCAGCCCCTTTCCAGAACCCCGTCACTAAACTTGTTTATTATTACATCAGAAATGTATCCAGCCCCTTCTCCAAACCCTCCTATAACTTTTATTTTTTTACATTAAAATTATCCAGACCCTTCTCCAGAATCCGTCACTAAACTTTTTTATTATTACATCTAAAATTACCAGACCCTTTCCCAGAATCCCACACTATAACTTTTTTATTATTACATCAAAAAAGATCCAGACCCTTCCCAAATCCCATCCAAAACTTAGAAATGTTTTTCTAAATTTATTTTTTTTTTTTAATTTTTTTTTTTAAAATTTTTAATTACATTAGAAATGTACCCAGACCCTTTTTCCGAATCCTTTTCATAAACTTGTTATATTTTTAACATCTGAAATTACCCAAAACCCTTCCCAGAATCCCGTCACTAAAAACTTGTTCTAAATCACTAGAAATGTAAAAAACCCTTCTCCGAATCCCGTCACTAAACTTTTTTTCTTTTTTTAACTAGAATGTATCCAGACCCTTACCCGAATCCGGTCACAAATTTGTTCTTTATTACATCTAAAATGTATCCAGACCCTTCCCCAAACCCCAGTCACAAAACTTTTCATTAACATCTAGAAATGTACCAGACCCTTCCCCAGAATCCGGGTCACAAAACTTGTTTTTTTAAAATCTGAAATGTATCCGCCCCTTTTCCCCCAGAATCCCTCACTAAACTTGTTTATTATTACATCAAAAATGTATCCAGACCCTTCCCCAAGAATCCGGTAAAAACTTGTTTTTTATTACACTAGAAATGATCCAGACCCTTCCCCCGAATCCTGGTCACTATAACTTGTTATTTATTAATCTGAATTGTATCCAGACCCTTCTCCAAAATCCTGGTCACATAACTTGTTATATTATTACATCAGGAATGCACCCAACCCCTTTTTGGATCTGTTAGTAAAGTCACCATAAAAGTTCCTCTGGCAAAAGTTCCACTTCTCACCTCTCTTACATAAAGAATCCCTTTCTATTTTTATGCAAAAAACCTTCTTACTCTGGGTAAAAAAAAAGATTTGGGAGAACCCTTATATTGACCTCATATTTTATACCTATTTATTAGTCCCCGAACCTTCTTTCCTTAAACTAAATAACCAAAATTTTGATAATTTTCTGGTATTGTGTCCCCCAGCCCTTTTTTATCACTTCCTTTCCCGGGTTTTATCCTGTTAAAAAGCCTACACGTTTTGAACGGTCCCAAAACCAGGATTTGTATAATGGGAAAAATATTTTCATATGTGCGTCAATGCCCCTTTTATTACCCCCCCATATCATTTTTGCCTTGCACTGCTGCCTGACCTGGCTGTAAAATTTAAATTTTACCTCAAAATGCTTAGTTGAAATGCTTTTTTCAAAATGCTTTAGGGCACACACCAGCCAAAAGTATGCTAAAGGATACCCTTTTGGCATAAATATAAGTCTTAAAATGTGGTATAACTGGAAAAAAAGACCAACTATACTTAAAGGGTTGTCTCACACATTATTCCTCTTACTCAGTCCCGTTTTTTTAGTTTAATTTTGACTTCAGGGCGTTTTTACGGCTCTACTAGCGCAGTAAATTCAGGTCGTACTAAGAAAACCAGTCCCCCTTGGAAAAAAAAGGGCCTTATCCAGGGATTCCCAAAAAAAAGGCTGTAGTTTAAGCGCCCTGAGGAGCTATGCAGCCCATACAAGAGGGGATATTTAGGAATAGGTAGGACACGGTTATTGGACATATATTGCAAAGTGACTTGTTTTTGCAAGATCTTTAACATAAAAAGCAATCCTTGTAGTGAGACAACCCCTTTAATGTGCCCAATCACCATGAAGTAAACTTTATATTTATATGGAAAATTCTACTTTATAAGCCCGTATCATTCAGGTGGTGTTCCCACCATAGACTTTCACAGCATGTGTGCGGGCTTACCTCTTGTTATCTGGCTAACAGGCACCCGAAACTTGCGGCTCAGAATGGAGAGCTGGTTGCGCTTGTGCACAAATCCCCATTTTGTTCTATAGGGAGATTCCAGTACAGGTGAGTGGGGTGTATAGCTGTACTTAGAATTCCCATAGAACATAATGGAGAGTTGCGCGACAGTGCAACGGACTCTCCATTCTGAGACAGCACTTTTGGGATCCCGTACCCGGAAAGGATGGGAACTGCACAAATCAGATTTTGATGGTATATCCCATCAAAATCTATGGTGATAGCGCCTCTTTAGGTAAATTACAGTCAAATCTAATATGTTTCAAGGGCCTTCTCTAACATCCGTCTTGGAGGGAATTGGTCATGTCTGATTTTACCAAGTCCTCTGGTGGTTTTATCTCTAGGGTAAGCGGTGCCGCAGGTATCTGGCTGCTTCTCCCCCCAGCTTCACCTGTCTTCCTGGGGATTAATATGCAAATTCCTAATGGCCGGACACACACCTTTGTACCAAACCCAAGGCTAAATCCTAAATGGAGGGAAATAATTTAGGTTGGAGTTAGACACAGTGTTTGTAGGTTTAGTATGCTGCAGCCAGTTTCTAGTGAAATGTACAATGCACTACAAACAAATCTTGTGTATTTTGGTTTGTGGCATTTTAGGGACTTTTTGGTGAAGATGGGACAAGCTAAGGTCCATGGCCCCCATTTACTATCGCTGTCTAGAAATCTGACAGTTTCAAGTTAGACAGGTGGTCCAAAAACGCACCAGATCACAGTGGCTCACGTGGAGTAATAAATCGGTACTTTAAACGTGTCCAACATTTAAGACCAGGTTTTTTTTGGTTTACATTTTACACCAGAATTTTGGCACATATTTGGCACAAATTTTACTGCAGTATTACGCAATGTGGCCATCCCTACTTTCCTGTGAAGCCTCACCCCTGTGCCAAGCAGTTGGCAGTGTTTTTAACCCATTATAAATTTGACTGTGGCATGCTGCAGCAAAAATGTGCCACTTTTTGGCACATTTTAAGACATTTTTCTGGTGCAACCAAAATAGTACATGAGGGCCATGTTTATTACATAGTAAGAAAATCTTGTACAAAACATCATTGAGTTTACTTTTAGTTGTAATTACCTGCAATTATGACAGCTCTCTGGTGTAATGTGTCGGATTCCCCAGCAGGTGTGTGCACCGACATAATATGGTGGATTAGTAAATGTACACTAGTTATGAGGAGCATGTGGAAGCTATAATATTTTGCACCTTGACTTGCACAAGTGATTTTAGACTGTACTATTATTATTCCTATGAATTCCTTTATGGTGTGGTGAATGTGGTGTGCACTGCATGGGCTGCAAGGACAAAGTGAGAAAGGTTTTACTGCATTTTATAAGGTTATTAACATTTCGTGAACATTTTTTAAAGTTTTACATTTTAAAACCACATAAAATGCCAGCAGTTAAGTTTTTTCATTTGTGTCAATTTAAAGGGAGTTTTTCCACTATTGGCTCCCACCACTGGAGGCGATTCTGGGGGCCCATTAGGCTTCCGTCTTATTGTCTATGGTTGCAACAGAAAAACATAACGCCGCACAATGTACTATCATTCTCCCTGGAATCTATGACCGATTCCTAACGGAACTGGTGAAACAGATGTCAACCCAACCTAAACCATGAAGGATACAAAACCAGCGGGCGGCTGTTATGTCGAAGGGGGGGTAGGGGGTGGGGGGGGGCAGTTGAGACTGATATAACATTTTGGGGTTTTTCCAGTCACTGTGCTGCCGTAAATAACAATTCCCTAATTGAATATTATTAATAGATATTTTTGTAGACGGAAAACACTGCTAAAATACTAAACTGAATTCCAGTACAATTTAGATTACCTCCGTGTCTTTGAGCAACAAACAGAAGAGAGTTTAGGGCAATCTACAAATGGCCCCAACGATTGTAAATTAAGCTGTTGACAGACCTGGAGGGAATTTAGGAATCTAATCCCTTAACACCAGTGTTATTTCTGTTGACCACTACGCCGCAGTTTAACCGCTATCATTGTCTAACTAAATAATATAGCAATTTTCTATAGTGACAGATATAGGGATATAAAGCTGTGGAATATTAGGACAGTCCTGGCTGTTGTAGATGAAAATATTCGGTGTTACTACTGCATAACTATTTTATATCATTATTCTGGCTTTAATTTAACACATAGAACCTTATTTATCAAAACTGGTTGCGATGGGAGAAAAAAGACCATTTTACTAACTTTAACTCAATCAAACCTAAGCTTCTATTTTTTTTTATTTTTTTTTTTAAGTGTTTTGAACTTAATTTTTTTTTATTTTTATTTTTTTAAATTTTTTTTTTTTTTTTTTTTTACTATACCTGAAATACCCCTACAGTACTTCATCACTAAGAGGTGCCACCACTTCTGCATCCGTTCTGCATTATATGTATAATGCAAAAGGGTGTACAAAGATGGCGCCTCTAACTTCCTGCGCAAACATTTGTGACTTTAAAGAAAAACAAAACAAAAACTTCCCCATATGTGTGAAAAAACCGTATTGTAACCTGTGTTTTTCCAAATTTTTCTTATTCTAATGGCTCCGTCTAGTAACTCCATCAGTTTTTGCATGGAGGAATTAGTCAAGATTACTTACTGAGGATCTTAGGATACGCCCAGACGACAAGTAAAATTTACTCGCTGGATTCTACTGTTTCATCAGGTATTTAGGGTGGATTTTAGTACTTTTTTTCTCATTGGAATTAAGGGCCACATGTATGGACCTGTTTAATTCTAAAATTCACTTTTTTTGTCCATAGGTTACTATGGGCAAAAGAGTGAGTTTTAGATCTAAACAGTTTTCATACATGTGACCCTAAGGCTATGTTCACACGGCTCATTCCCCGGCGTAATTGCGGGACCCATTTCGGCCGCAATTACGCCGTGTGCTCGGCAGCGGGGGCGGGGGGCCGGAAGCCCGCCGGCCCCATAGACATTCATTATTCTCGGCGCGTATACCGCCATGAATAATTGACATGTCACTTTCTCCCCGCTCGATGTATTTCGCGAGCGGGGAGAGGAGATGGAATCCATAGTTCTCTATGAGAACTGTGGATTACCGTAAGGACTGGGACGGATTTCAGCCCGTAATTCACGCAGTACGGTGTGAATTACGGGCTGAAATCCGTCCCAAAATAAGCCGTGTGAACATTGCCTAAGGGTTAAAAAACGAGTCCCGTTCATCTCCATGGGGTTTTTGAAGTGGATACACAAATTTTGTCACATTTTTACGCAAGGCTTTTATCCATCCCCATTGACCAACATAGTAAATTTTCCATGTGGAATATGATGGAAGAATGAACATGATCTAAGTTTTTTTTTAACTCTTAAAAACCGACTGACGAAAATAAGCGTTGTATGAACCATAAGACGTATTTTCTATTGAGGTCAATGGGGATGAGTTACTTTCGGTTTCAGATGAGTATTTCATGTTGGGATCCACATGGGTTCCAACTTGTGGACGGAGCCAAAAGTTACTTTTATTAATAGGATCTATATACATTTTACCACGTGTATTGAAAAGGTGAGAAACAGCTTTATGAATGTGCTCATTTTGAAACCTGCAAGAACATTATCTTGGCAGAACTGAAAAACTGCTTTGAAATAAATCCCTCAAAGGAACCCTAACTTTTTTTTTAAATAAAATACATGTCTAAAACCTGTAACAATAAATGTCAGTGAAAGCCAAGTCTAGGTATGAGATTTACTGATCCTTTGGGGAAGGGCCGTTATCCAGTATGTTACCTACTGAAATCTAACCTTCTTGGAATGACATTTATATTTTTGCATACAATTTTTAAAAATTCCGTTATTCAGTATTACTACATATTCTATTGAGCAGACATAAGAACAGATTTACTTTTTAATGCCCTAAATTAAAAAAAAAAAAAAAACTCAATGAAAACTTTTAAAAAATTTTTTCAATTTCTGTTTAATTATTTAGTATGTATTTATCATGCATATGCATTGCCCACTTGTATTTTCCTCGAAGAATGGCCACATATGTAAAATTGATCACTTGGGCTACATTCGGACAATGTAAAACTCTGCAGTGAAATAAGCGCTTATTTCACAGGAGAAACATGTGGGGGGGTTAACGCGCTTTTATGCACATTTTCTTTATTGATTTCGATCCATTAGACCGAGTTCACATAATGTTATTTTACGCTTATTTGATGCATAAAATTGACATTTTACGCCTGCTTTATGCACCACAATTTTGCATAGAAAAATGCAATAGTGTCCCATTGTTTTATATGGGAATATGCACCATCAGTCCACATTTTTTTTTTTTTTTACACGTCATTTGATTATGTGTAATAAGACTGGAGTGCATGTCAATTCTTTGCATGTAATGCGTGTATTACGTATGAAATTTTATGATGGGAATTCAATGGGGATTGAAAAAAACACACCCAACAATGCGGATTTTGATGCGTAATGCATCAAAAACAAAGTTCCAAAAAACGCACCAAAAGACTCATCGAATGAAGAAAACGCACCAAAAGGATGCATAAAAATGTGCATTTCGCCAAACAAAATGTTACACTGTGTGAACATAGTCTTATGTCAAAATACACACCAAAATAAGCATCAACAAAATACATGCCTAATTTGGTGCATTATTTGTTATCCCACTGTCTTCCTATTGTAAATTTATGTACGTTATACACAAATTGACATGCACCTCACATCTAAAGCATCTAGTGACTAGTAGGAAAAAATACATTTTATGCAACAATTGTGCACATTTATATATAAAACAATGGGAAGTTATTGTTGCATTTTTTATGCTTATTTTGGAGTGTAACATCTCAGTGGCCAGCTTTGACTATACCAGGCTGCCTGATCTTACAATCTTAATTTGTTGTATCTGCATTAGATATGGTATCTGAAATAGTTGTCCCAGACCTCAGCAAATCCTGGTTCTTTCCTACAGTATTTGCTGGAGCATTACTCACCATATTTCTTCTGCACACCAAATATTGGGAGTCAGTTTAGGTAACAAGAGAACAGTTGCAGCAACACAATGCATTTCTAACTAATATGTTACAGATGGAAATGGGTTCAGCTCAGCACCACAAACACAAGCAACCCACTATCCCCCTTTACAAATGAAATAAACCCAGAAGACTCAGGGACAAATCATATCACATTAGTATTGGAGAGAGTTGGACTATTAGAAGATAACCTACCTATAGTGAAACAGAGCTTTGCTGATTTACATCCAAGCATTTTAATAGAGGAAGGATGTAATAACATGCCAGAGGTGATAAATCACCCCGAGCTTCTCCCCACCCCCAGCCCTGCACTTCCAGGCATCTCCACACTAAGAACAGCTCATTCTGAGACTAACTCTTGTACTGAGAACATCTGCCTACAACAGCAGCAGCAGCAGCAAAAGCATGGACCTGAGGCACCTGGCTCTCCTGACCCTACTGCTGGGCACGATCTGCTCCTCTGATGGTTGGTACTTCTGTTGGACCCTTCCACACTCTTCCAGAACAATAGCATCTGTTGCATGTTTTCTATAGAATTCTGCAAATTGTATCAGATTCTAGCTAGTTTTACACTGCAAGAAACATTGTTGTATTAGATGATCTCTGCTGCTCACTATCTACTGGACTCTCCAACACTTCATGATTGAGGGCATCTTTTGGATTTTTTTCTATTGATAGTTGCAGTGTAAAACTAGCTACAATCTGATAGAGTTTGCAAGAAACATTGTATTAGATGATTTCTGCTGCTCACTCTCTGCTGGACACTACAACACACTTCATGATCAAGGGCATCAGTTGGATTTTTTTGCATTGATAGTTGCAAACTGAATCAGATTGTAGCTAGTTTTACACTGCAAGAAACATTGTTCTACAGAATAACTTCTGCTGGGACCTTGAGATGCAATGCTTGAGAGTGAGAAGTAGAACATGTTGCCTTTGTGGTTAGTGGCAGCATATGGCTTAGTTTTCTGATATGTGGCTTTTATGCAGGTGTGTTACTGTGCCAAAGTTACATACTTGCTAAATGTGGACATTGCAGATGTTTTAGCTTCTTATAGCTACACAGCAACTTGTTTTGTTTCTAAGTTTCTGAACAATTTCCTCTACAAATACATTTGTTAGGTTTGTCATCACTTTATTCTAGAAATACAGTCTTCTTAGGATTCTCATTTATCACCTTTAGAAATACATTGTCCTTAGGCTTGGGATCAGTTTCTTTCAGAAATACATTTTTCATGCAAGCTCTTTAGACACAGCGATGTACTAAGATCTTACATCTGCAAGCACTAAATGTGTTACTGTGCCAACGTTACATTGTGTTGCTATGTGTTGGCTTCACAGATGGTATTTTTTTTTAGCACTTGATAGTTATATCTTTACCATAGTAACTTTTTATGTTCTTAGGCTTGTGATCATTTTCTTTTAGAAATACATTCATCTAAGGTTTGTGATTAGTTTCTCTTATACTTATTTTTTTTTTAAGTTTGTTATCAGTTTCTCTTAGAAATGTATTATCCTGGACTTGTGATCAGTTTCTTATAGAAATGCATTTTCCCAGACTTGTGATCAGTTTCTTATAGAAATGCATTTTCCCAGACTTGTGATCAGTTTCTTATAGAAATGTATTATCCGAGACTTGTGATCAGTTTGAGTCATCATGTAAGTTTTTCAGGACATAGTGATCTACTATAATCTGACATCTGCAAGCACTAAATGTGTTACTGTGCCAACGTTATATTGTATTGCTATCTATGTGTTGGCTTCACAGATGCTATTTTTTAGCACTTGATGGCTACATCCTTATGATAGTAACTTTCATGTCCTTAGGTTTATGATCATTTTCTTTTAGAATTACATTCATCTTATGTTTCTAAGAGAAGCTGATCATAAGCTTAAAAAAAATTAAGTGTAAGAGAAACTAATCACAAACCTATTTTCCTAGACTTGTGATTAGTTTCTCTTAGAAATGTATTTTCTTAGACTTGTGGCCAGTTTCTGATTCATTAGGACATAATCTACTACAATCTTACATCTGCAAGCACTAAACGTGTAAACTATACTAAAGAGCTCCCAGACAGTTGTAGCTGCTTACTAAAGAGGGCATCATCAAATACAGCAGTAAAAAGTTTGGAATGTGCCACACAGTAGGGACCTAATTGATGTCCATTGCCCACCAGCCTTGTAGTTCAACTGAAGATTATTCCAGTGGTTGGGCTCAGGTTATTTGGGGACTGATTCAAACTTCTTCTGTGCAAAAAGGGAATGTTTTCGGTGTCATTTATCCAAACTAAGTCATGATTGAGAAGGGTAAAGCTAAGCTATTCATTATCCTGTCTAATGATCCGGAGCTCTAATTTCAGGGGGTGCAGGAATACTTTGTCATAACTTGTTTTAAATTGGCCGTTAAATGATTGCAGAGGTCTGATAATTTTTAGACAGGGGTGTAATAACCCAGGTCTGGATTGGTGTAGTAAATCTTTATAACTTTACAGCGGTGTAATGTTCAGATCCAGATGTTAAACAAAACAGCATAGATTAGTGCACTACTAAGTAATAAGGCAGATAAGTACTGATGCTATGGCTTTTATCAAGACAAACCTGTCCATAAAGGATATCTATGTACTTATCTCTTGCTCTCTACATCTTTTTATACATATCTATTTCAAATGTATATGTTTCTCTCCTATTTCTCTATCTATGAAAAGGGTCCGGTGAAAGGACCAAAATGTTGCACCTTATTTTGTCTGTCCTGACTATGCAATTTTTTGGAGTGCTATGGTTATTGGGTATCTATATTTTTACCTCCCCCTCTATCTTATATCTCTCCTACTCTTATCTATCCATCCAGATAATCCATCCCTTCATCTTATACCTATCTCTCTCTCTTTCTCCTACCTCACTATCTCTCTCCTATCTCTATCTCTCTCTTATCTCTTCACCTACCTAAGCGTTTGTCTTTGGTCAATTGATAGCATCGACTTCCAATGTGTCTGTGCTATTTTAGCTTACAGATAAGTTAGATATTTCTCTCCGGCATGGCAGATTCATGTAGACATAACATTGCGCAGATGCCGTCACACACTATATACTGTAGGCTGATAAACATAGCCTGCAGGATGACTTGTTGCATCTCAAATAATAGACCTTTATAGATGTCCTCAGGACACCTGATCTGCACCTTGAGAAACCTGTAATGCTCATGATCACATTGACATTTGTTACCTTTGTCTAGCATTGAAAAGTCTCTATTAATCAAGTACATTCAGGTGGTCAACTCCCTCTTGTCTAGGTCTCTTCTCATGTAAAAACGCACAGAAGTGTGTTTGCGGGTTTTGGAACCGTCCACCTAATTATTTTCCATGAAAAAGAAAACCAAAAACACCATTAGCATTTGGAGATAAAAGAAGTCCCAGACCAAGCGGGTGTGCGACTGTCTGCAGATACTGTCCTCTGATGAGCTGGGGCAGATTACCCACCCTGTATCTGGTGCTGATATATTGGTGCACAACATCTGGAAAGTATAAATGTATCTATTCTAGTTAAGCTCCTCAATAGAACCATCCCCTTAAAAGGTTAACATTTCCAATGGCCTCATAACCTCTGGGATCTGGTAGAAAAAGATCGTTTTGGTCATAAATACCTGACAGCCTGTTACAGCCTGATATATGTGAAGGTGCTATGTGTTGCAATGAGGTGTGTATAGAGGAACCTCAGAACCCTGTCAGGATTCATCTCAATATATTTAGTAACCCTTTTGCTATACATTGTACATTCACTGGGTCTAATAACATCCATATTGTTACTTTAACAGTTTCTGGACCTATGAGTGAAATGGCAAAACTTTGAATGTTACAACATAATGTTTCAATTGTAGTAATGTAATTAAAGGGTTGAATAGAAAAATGACACAATATGTTTAATTGCGTTGAACAACAAATGAACCAAATAATTTAGACTAAATATATAAAAGCCTTTTTCAAATTCTACGCCATATATATATAATATATATATAATATAATATAAAATATATATATATATATAGAGATAGATATATATAATAAATATATATATATATATATATATAGAGATATATATAGATATAGATACATATATATATATAGTGTATAATAGTGTATAATCAGAAAAAGGCTTACAATAAGAATATATACTGTATATAATGTCTTCCAAATTCAAGAACTTTGTATAAGTCTCCCCATAAACTAAAAAGCCACAACCATAGCAAGTACAATGTAAATGGATTATGCTCTCTCTTAGATACATATTTTGATGCTTTACATTTGTGAAGATTCTAAAAACAATTTATTATAGGCTTATTAATGGTGTGCTGATATAGGTCCTGTGTGAAACCACAAATCTGACTTCCTTCAATTACTTTGCACATAGTTACCAGTATATGTAGAAGTACAGAAAAGATAGGTAATGTGTCAAAAGATTGCACAATATTTTCTGTACCCTAATACACTTATATTCCAGCAGCTTGTCCACGCATATAAACATCATTAAACGAAGGTCCCCATAGTAAGATGAGGATATATAATCTAATAACCTCAACTATGTATCAATACATTATATTGTATTGCACTTATGTTACATGATGTAAAATTTAAGCAGATCTATCAAGCAGATAAACATCATTTCACTAAGGTCCCAATAGTAAGGTGAGGATACTGTATACAATCTTATAACCTCAACTATGTAGCAATTATGAAACTATATTACGCAAAACATTATAAATTGTATTGATGAGAACAATTAAATCTACAAGATAATCATCATTTAACTTAAGGTCCCAATAGTACTGTCACGATACTGTATCCAATAACCTCAACTATGTGTCCATTCTAAAACTATAATGCTCAGAATGTTATGCATTGATGTTAAAAGTAGTATCTCTATGTAATACATTACTGATTGATAATTATATACTGTAGAATCATTTTGCTTTTTAAAACACTGGCTCCACAATGTCACAAATGAAGCTTCGAGATGTTAAAAATGATATTTTATTACATCATGTAGTGTTAGAGCGACGTCGGCTGAGGAGCCATCTGTCACACATTCAGCAGTCCTATGTGGTCACTTTGCTGCCTGGACAGTATTTGGGCTATTTGTGTGCAGGAGTTTGTGGCTGGAGGTATATTCTAGACAGAGTGCTGCTGACCACCCCAGCTCCTTATCTCCCCCATGTTACTGCTATCTACATGTATACATATTCTAATCACAAACACCACTAACTGCAGCCAGACTTAAATTCAATTACATCCCTCTGTATATTTATGTGGGATCAGATAAACTCAGACATAGATCAGGAATGTCCCCCAAACATGTGTGCCTGGTCCATGTCCCCTTATCACTTACATCTGTTGCCCTTCTAGTATTTATAGAATCTATTCTCGAGACACAGCAGCCGTGAATGTGAATGACTGTATTATACAGAGGGCACCATGAACGTATGCATAGGATGTATATCCATCTTGCTGCTTTTGCCCCCAGGTCTATGTAACAAAGACTCTGCTATACACTGATTTCTATGAGATTTTGCCTGTGTTCTTGGACTGTGCACTAGCAATTTGTGACTGCAGGGAAATAACTTGCTATTTTATACTATTACACTGCACATGGAGAATTTAATTATTCAGACGGGACGTAGATATCATTGTTTCCAGCAAATAAAAATTCCAGAGTCAGGAAAGCAATTTAACATCATTAAGGGGAGAGATTTTTCTAACCAAAGCAGATACAGAATAATACATATATATATATATATATATATATTATACCACAAAAATATTATATATAAATATATATAATATATATATATACACACACACACACACACACACCAATATATATATATAACACACACCACATATATTGCCTATATATATATATATATATATATATATATATAGATACACACACACACACGTGTACATACATACACAGATTTTTCTAACCTAAGTAGATACAGAATTGTATATAATATACATGTATATATATATATATATATATGTATATATACACACACAACACACACACACACTTGTGTATATATATATATAAACAACATATGTATATATATATATATATATATATATATATGTTATTCTGTATCTACTTAGGGTAGAAAAATCTGTGTATGTATGTACACATGTGCGTTTGTGTGTGTATATATATATATATATATAGGCAATATATGTGGTGTCATATATATATATATTATATATATAACACACACATACATATAAACACACCACATATATTGCCTATATATTATATATATATATATATTATTATATATATAATATATATATATATATATATATATATACACATACACACAATATATGTAGTATACAGGCAGTATATAGTATTATTTTTTCTCAAGACGACATCCATCCATCATCATGTGTATGAATGGAGGGCTATAGGTAATTTAAAGACTTTCTTGATCCATAATATGAAATAATATCCATAATATGGAAGCCACAAGGCATGAAGCCATATAGAGAAATTTGCAGCACTTCCAGTGGTACGACTGTGTCTCCACTGCACAGAAAAACGTCAGTTTTTTTCAGCTTTTTTAGTTTTATAAAAACGCTGAAAAAAATAACTAAAAGTTGTCCCCTAGATTTCTAGAGTAAAAATGTTCTATTGTCTCCGTCTTTTTTCTGCTCGTTTTATTTGGCGGACGCTTTTTGAAACCATGTTGCAGGGCAGAAAATTTACTGAAACGACTGAGCAGGGCAGAAAATTTACTATTGGAGTCTATGTAAAGTGTCGGATGTTTTTTTGGTGCGTTTTTAGCAGAAATACATAACAAATCTATTGCTGTGCATCTCTGCAAAAAAGGCACCAAAAACGCTGCAAAAATGTGTCAAAAAACTGACTTTTTTCAGCAGCTTTTGACAGACAGTGGACAAAAATACTCAGTTTTATCAACATTTTTAGGATTTGGTTTTCAGGCCGTCTTTTGTCCACTACCGTGTAGACTTAGCCAGAAGTGAAAAACTTTCTTATTTCAACATGTCAAATACCTCTGTTTCAGCTCTCAATGCAGCCTCTGTCAAGCATATATGTATATGCTTTTGTGTGTAATATATATATATATATATATATATATATATATATATATATATATATACACACACACATATACATACAGACACACATACACGATATATACACACATGCGCACAGAAGCATAACTTCAAGCTCTTGGGCACTGGTGCAAAAGGTGAAATGTGGACCCCGCCATTTACAATACTGGTGTCTTCTTACGTGGCAAAAGGGCTTTTGGGTCCTCTCGGGCTGCACCCCCTATAGCTACGCCCCTGCATGTGCATATATATATATATATATATATATATATATATATATATATATATATATATACATATATTATATATATATATATATACTATATATATATATATATATATATATATATATATATTATAATATATAATATCTGTGTTTGCATACATACCATGGTAAAACATCTCCAGTCTTCACATACTTAGGTCATTTTAATAAGAAGCGCAGAGTATTGTAAGAACTATCAAACAACGGAAGTTACAATAGATTCACTGTTAGATATCTGTAAAAGTAATGTTAAAACATCCACATTTTCCACTTTGCTTGGCCTATAGCGTGGTACATCAGTATTCCCACTTATACGTATAGGAATTGTAACAGTCCTGTTGTAGTTACTTTTTGTTTGCCTTTATTGACTTTGACAGAAATCTGTGGAGAATAAGTTATGGTCACAAACAATTTATCACATTCATGTATAAACCTTATTGTGTCTTTGTGGAACAATAACTGGTAGACAGCAGGTTCCATCATGTATTATAAGATTCCAAGGGTGTTATTATACAATAATCACAAGTGACAAGATACTTAGTAGCACTGTAGTATCTGACACGTTCTGCTGCAATTCCTTAGTTTATGGGACCCATTTACTATTATATTTTACAAGCTTTCCGTGGCTAAGAACAAACAGCAGAGGGAAAGTGGAGAGGGAAGCAATCAAGGATAAAGGATGGGGGGAGATAAAAGGAACTACTGAAGGAGAGGCAGCTTTGTAGTGCAAACACCCAGGTAATACCTGTGCACCAGTTTATTCTCTCAAAAAACCACTCATTACCTTTAATGTTACTCCTGAGACCTCCAGTAAGGCAGTGCCACAACCGACCAGGGTCAAACCGGTTAGAGCTTCTGACCTACTCCTGACATCTGAATACCTAATGCTACTTAAAAAAGCTGAAGAATTCAGGTCCGCTGTGATCTAATAAATAATCTTGGTCATCTTTAAGACTAAGTCATTGCTCAGCTTCTAAAATATCCCCAAAGGAAAGTCTGTGGCCTCCAGCATCAAGCAGGGGTTCACTTTGTAGGACTAAAGCTAGAAGATCTATCTGAGATATGAGGCTCTGGAATTTCTATGAAAACAGAGATTTTAAGGTTGGTTGCAGATGCCTCCATGAGGGCAGAAAGTTACACTTCTTAACCTCTTGCCGTTCTGTGCAGTAGACGACCTTCGTTTTAGTGAACCCATATTTATGAAATGATCAAGCTTCAGTGACAGGCCCAAAAAGACGTGAAGAGCGCCGGGGTGTCCAGAGATACAGTGACATTTAAATTGGATAATTGTGGATAATGTGAGGCTGCATCCAGTGGTGTCTGGAGTGACTGAGCTTGTATTTCATTTACCAAATTCCAGTGGCTGTAATAGAATACAGAGCTCCCTCACATGTCATGTGCTTTAACACCTCTGTCTAAAAATACAACGTAACAGAGGCAATTTTCATTTTACTGCATCTTGAAGCTGCACAACCTAAAAGTGACATTAATATCCAACAGTAAAACAATGAGAGTAATAAGAAAAAATGACAAATTTACAAGGGTGTCAGGATACAATATCTTTATACAATGCTCTTTCCTGGGACTTTGTACGTGGATTGTGGTCTAACATACAAGGTCACAGATGCTGCCAATCTGAGGCTCATGTAATTGATAGAAGATCCAACCAATGGGCATTCTATATTAGTAAGATGCATGCACTGATATGTTGGTATAGTAGCGCCTCTCTACAGTACAGTGCGGTACTACATGTCCTGTACTGCTCTTACATGTATTAGTGAGGTGCATGTAGTGATTAGTGGTCTATAGCTCCTCTCTACAGTACAGTGCAGTATTATATGTCCTGTACTGCTCTTACATGTATTAGTGAGGTGCATGCAGTGATTGTTGGTCTATAGCACCTCTCTACAGTACAGTACGGTACTACATGTCCTGTACTGCTCTTACATGTATTAGTGAGGTGCATGCAGTGATTGGCGGTCTATAGCACCTCTCTACAGTACAGTGCGGTACTACATGTCCTGTACTGCTCTTACATGTATTAGTGAGGTGCAGGCAGTGATTGCCGATCTATAGCGCCTCCCTACACTACAGTGCCGTACTACATGTCCTGTACTGCTCTTACATGTATTAGTGAGGTGCATTGGCGGTCTATAGCACCTCTCTACAGTACAGTGCGGTACTACATGTCCTGTACTGCTCTTACATGTATTAGTGAGGTGCATGCAGTGATTGGTGGTCTATAGCGCCTCTCTACAGTACAGTGCGGTACTACATGTCCTGTACTGGTCTTACATGTATTAGTGAGGTGCAGGCAGTGATTGGCGATCTATAGCGCCTCCCTACACTACAGTGTTGTACTACATGTCCTGTACTGCTCTTACATGTATTAGTGAGGTGCATGCAGTGATTGGTGGTCTATAGTGCCTCTCTACAGTACAGTGCGGTACTACATGTCCTGTACTGCTCTTACATGTATTAGTGAGGTGCATGCAGTGATTGGTGATCTATAGCGCCTCTCTACAGTACAGTGCAGTACTACATGTCCTGTACTGCTCTTATATGTGCTAGGATGAGTGGTTCCTTTGGGCATCAGGTGAGGGCCCCATTTTGTTTTTTCTGGTCCATTGTGTATAAACTCCATGACCCATAAGGCATGTACACACCGCTTAATTGCGCCCCGCAATTACGCCGTGTGCATGGAGGCGGGGCGGGAGCGGGGGAGTGAGCGGGAGGCCGGCACTTCGCCGGCCCATAGACAATCATTACTAGTGGTGCGTATACGCCGCCCGGCGGCTTCGCTGAGCAGGGTGAGGAGACGTAATCCATAGTTCTCTATGAGAACTGTGAATTACCGTAATGAATGGGCCGTTTTCGGCCCGTAATTGGCGCACTTCGGCAAGTAATTACGGACCGAAATACGGCCCATTTTAAGCCGTGTGAACATGGCCTATAGAAGCTCTTGTCCTCATCATAGGAATTGATTACCAGTAGCTCTTTCTAATGTTATATGTAAGGACTTGTTTTATCCTTATTAGTTATCTACTTAATGATATTTATTTCACATTATTTTGGGTGATATTTCGGGGACCTCAGAACCATTATCAGTTTTCCATAGAGTTATGATTCCAACATACAATAGTCATGCTGGAACCATTTCATAATGTGAGGGACCCCTGTATAATATTATATGAAAGCTTGTTTGATCCAAGTCCATTAAATTGACAAGAACTATCTTGATAAGGCTTACAAAGGAGACAGATTTTTACTAATATCTCTAGAAACAGCTCCTCACTGGTCCACAGGTTGTGTCTGGTATAGCAGCTTAGCCTTACTCCGCTTAATAGAAAACAGACCTTGTTTCTAATCTCATACGATCAGTTTGAATGTCTGTCTGAAAGTAAATAGAAATAACAGACCCATATTAGTGACTAGATGCAAATAGGTCTTGTACTACCATTCACAGGCCAGATGGCTTGCAACCTGATCACCAGCCACTTCAAAATGGCCTAATCTCCAAATTTCCAGCTTCCTGTTTATGTCTGTTTATGGGGGATTGTCTTGAACTCATTTAATGGAAGTCATTTGAATATCAATTGATCACCACTCAAATCTCCATGGTTTAAAAAACAAAAAAAAAAAAACAAAACCCCACGGGTGGAGATTTTTTGTCCCAGCATACTAGATAATCTTCCAGTATTGCAACACTGGTCATTATATGGATGTATGTGAAAAGACATGAGCAAGAAGTGGAATGAGTGTTAAAAAAAAATATTTGTGTGCTTAACTTTTATTAGTAACCAATGAGTAAACTCTGTAGCATGGTGTATGGTGAAGGCACATAAAGCCTCGTTCACACCTGTGTTAGAGCGTCTGTTGCAGATTCTGTCCAAAACGTCAAAATACATGACGCAGAGCTATTTTTGCCATTGAAAAAGCAAACCCCATGATCAAAACCTGACAGAACTCATTGGAGTCCATGGCGTCTGTCGGGCGGCGTTGAAGTCCATTGAGAAACGGCTGCTGTTCCACCTCTGTGACGTAAGCTCCAAACTGAACCTCAGACACAGATGAGAACCTGGGCAGATGGGGAATGATCAACCCCTTTTACGTGTAAAAAGGTCAATAACCTTAAAGATGGTACAATTCAATTTTGCACAAATAAATTTAGTGTTTTATCAGCACTCACCTGTTGCCATGAGTTTAACCAAGACAGGGCACTTATCTGAGAGATTGATGAATTCTAAAGCCAGAAAGAAAGCACAAATATTATCACTAGTCTATACCGGCTTACAGCAAGCATAGATTTCATTTTCTCCCTTTAAATAGATAAAAATTCCAAGGTATTCTCCAATAACCATAGTTCCAAACTGGCAGACTTATCAAACATTGGCCATGGTGTTTTCAGGAGTAGACAATGGCCACACATGCCGCTATGTGATAATTTTTTTAACTTAAAGGGATTTTGCCACAAAGTAAAATTGATGTGGGAAACGTGCAAATTAAATAAACATTTTCACCATTCATCATTAATAAACATTCTGCACCATTTATGTTTTAGCCGCTCCCTTAGTGATACATAGAGTACAGCTCATCTACAGGGGATACGACCAGGGACGAGAGCTCTTCAGTCCTCGGCCGCACATGCTCGACATACCTTCCCCTCAGGAGCTATGGTAGTCTATTTCCCGCCTGTAATCAAAACACTCAATGTGGAGTGAGTGTTGAAACCCCAGGTGCAGTCTTCTACTCCCGTCCCCCTGTCTCCTTTGTAACACACACACTCACGCTGAGAGAGTGTAACCCCGGTGCTTCATTCTACTCCCGTCCCCCGTGCTCCTTAGTAATCCCCACACTCACTGCTGAGGGGTGCTAACCCCCGGGGCTGTCCTTCTACCCCCGTCCCCCGGCTCCTAACACCACATACAGTGCATGCTATTGTATACATAATGTTTAACTGGATATGGACAGGAGAAAGTTTAAAAAATTGTTGCTCAGCTGTATAATAACATGGTGGTGGTTTACTGGAGAAAAATCTAGTGACAGGTCCCATTTAGGGGCGATTTCCAGAATTACAACATTGATGGTTTAACCTTGGGACTGGGCATCAATGTATGATAAATAAGGGTCAAACTCTAGTGACCCTCAATGCTTTAGCCTTTTCAATCCAGATATAACAGCATATTCCAGTAAATAAGACCAAACTGCAGTACCAGGCACAGCCACATTCAGAGATGGGCAGTGTTGCCTAATTAAATTAGGAAAATGCCATGGTGCGTGCTAAAAAGCAGCTGCCCCTTCATTCTACTGATCAGTTGGGTCTCACGAAAAACTTGAACCAGTCTGTAGAATATATATCAAGAAGTTTTCATTTGCCTTGGGACTAGCAGAACTTTGTTTGACACACACAATTTTTTTGCTAGTTCAAAATCATCTCTGAGAATCAGAACAGTCATTTCCCATCTACCCATCCCAGAAAAGCATAAATAGTGGAAATTTTGTATTTTTTTCAATTTTCCCAAAAATTATTTTTTAAGTGGATCAATGCAAAGATTACATTAGAATGATCCCTTAAATTTTTGCGACCCTACCCTGTTTCGATCATATTAAACATGTGATAATAGCGGATTTTTTCCAACAAACGTCAAATATGTTTCACAATTATGAGAAACCCTTTAAAAAGTTCAGGGGGGATACAACTTTTGGCTCCCCAAATTCCCCCCTGTGTGGCCCCCAGCCATCAGGACATATCCTTTCTTTGTCTTGTCCTCTTCTTCAGAAGTAATTTATTTTTAATTGTGCTTTCAAATAAAGCAGGTTATGGTGGGTGCGGTTGGCTGGGTGGGGTTTGGTGGGGGCGGTATGGTGAACGGTTATGGCGGGCGCGGTTGGCTGGCATGGTTATGGCGAGCCGGTAGGCTGGTATGTTATGGTGGGCACGGTATGGCGGGCACTGTTATGGTGGGGGATTGTGGCTGGCATGGTTATGGGGGGGCGGTAATGGTGGCAAAGTTATGGTGGGCGAGGTATGGGGCACGGTTTTTGGTGGGCGAGGTAAAGGCTTTCAGGTTATGGGGGGGCGGGTATGGCTGGTATTTAGGGGGCACGGTATGGCGGGCCCTGTCATGGTGGTCGCTGTAAGGGTGGCAAAGTTATGGGGGGCGAGGTATGGCTGGCACGGTTTTGGGGGGGGCGGTATGGTGGTTTGGTTAGGTGGGCACGGTATGGCGGGGACTGTTTTGGTGGGCCCCGTATGGCTGGGATGGGTTTTGGCGGGCGCGGGTATGGCGGCAAAGTTTTTTGGGGCGAGGTATGGCTGGGGACGGTTTTGGCGGGGGGGGGTATGGCTGGTATGGTTATGGTGGGGACGGGATGGGGGGGCACTTTTTGGTGGGCGTGATGGCGGCAAAGTTATGGGGGCCGGGATGGTGGCATGGTTAGGCGGGCGCGGTATGGCGGGCACTGTTATGTGGGGGCGCTGTATGGGGCTGGTTATGGCAGGGGCCCGGGATGGTGGGCATGGTTATGGCGGGGGCGGTAGATGGCATGGTTATGGCGGGCACTGTTATGGTGGGCCGGGATGGTGGTATGGTTTTTGGTGGGCGTGTTTGGCTGGGACGTTTTGGCGGGCGCGGTATGGCTGGCATGGTTATGGGGGCCGCTATGTGGGCGCTGTTTGGGTGCAAAGTTATGGTGGCGCGGTATGGTGGCTGGTTATGGCTGGGGGGGGGTATGGGTGGTTGGTTATGGGGGCGCTGTATGGCTGGCATGGTTATGGGGGGCTCGGTAGGGGGGCATGTTTGGTGGGGCTGTATGGGTGGCAAAGTTATGGGGGCGCTGTATGGCTGGCAAAGTTATGGTGGGGCTGTATGGCTGGCACCGTTATGGGGGGGCGCTGTATGGCGGGCACTGTTAGGGCGGGCAGGGTTTTATGGGGGGGGCGGGGTATGGTGGTTGGTTTGGTGGGCCAGGTATGGCGGGCCTGTTATGGTGGGCATTATGGCGGCCACTGTTAGGTGGGCGCGGTATGGCGGGCTTGGTTTGGGGACACGTCATGGTAGGCGCTGTATGGCTGACACATGTGAGTGCTGTATGTTGGCAAGGTTATGATGGGCAATGTACTTTTGGCATATCAGCTGTATATCCCAAGAAAAGCAGCCTAAAATTTTATATATTTTCTCTGAATTTTTTCCCCTCAGAGGAGTATTTATTTCTGACACGATCTGGAAGACCCCAAAAAATGTGATAAAATGTGAGATAGGTTTAAGACTCCAAAGAAAAGATAGGGAGGGGAGGCTATATATAATATTATATTTGTGTGTTGTTTTTTGTAGTTATAGTTGTAACTGCTTTTTAACCCCCAAAAAATGCAAGAAAAAAAGGGGCCTCAATTCCCTTTGTAGAGCAGGGGCCCCATTTGATCTCTGACAGCTCCTAAAAAAAAAGGAACCGAGACCCCCTTAGCCCCTTGGGCTTTTTAAAAAAGAGCCAAGAGGTTTCCCGACTGGGAATACTCCCCTTTAAATTTACTTGGGCACTAGGAACGGGGCAATATGACCATGTGGCCCTTGGACCAGGAAAAAGTGTGCACCCCGCCCCACATGCAGGACGTGGGTGTGAAGTAATTACGATTCTTATGTAATGTATATGTAACATATAGCAATTCATAAATTGTGCATTATAGTGTAGCCTGGTACAGGCAGTCCCGGGTTTCGAACGGGATAGGGATTGGTTTTTTTTAAGTTGAATTTTTATGTAATCGAAAAGGGAGTTATTACATGAAAATCCAGCAAAAAAATTTTTTTTTTCTAGCTTTGGGGTAGTGCAGGGGGAAGAGTTTTTTAATTTTTTTTTGCTGCTGTGCCCCTGTTTAAAAAAATTTTCTCTCATTTTCACCTCTGTGCTGCTTTTGGCATGCTGGAACTTGCATTCCCCAGCAAATCTGCTGTGGAACAGGGAAAATACAAGTGCCAGCATTCCCCATAAGTTCCCCTTTTAACTAGGGGAGGATGTAAATCGGAACGGTGAAGTCGTGGATGCCTGTATTTGGTCTCCATGAGAAATGATCACAACTTTTTTATCACTATCCATTTAGATTTGTCAATTGAAACAATAAAAGTCTAAATTTCAAAAATTATGGAAGTAAACTCTGAATTTCCCAACAAAAGTTTTTGTTTAAATGAGGGGAAATTGGGGCAGACATAGAAATTTCAAACAGACAGTATCAAATTTTGGGAAAAAAAGATCTACAAGGAAAAATTTGCTGAACCCCAACTGAGGTGAGGAAGATACGTTAAAATTGTATACAGGCGCTTTATGAATGACCATTGGCACCCGTCCCTTTGGCACACAAAGACTACCGCTCCCTCCACGCTCTCCGACTCCCGGCTCCCTCCACCCCGCCGATACCGACTACCTCCACGCTCGCCGGACTGCCGGCCCCTCCCCTCGCCGCCTGCCGCTCCCCCAACGTCGCCGGCTCCCCCCGCTCGCCGCCTCCGGCTCCCTCCACCTCGCCGACTCCCCCCCACGCTCGCCGACCCCCTCCACGCTCCCCCGCCCCCCCCTACGCTCGCCCTGCCGGCTCCCTCCCGCTCGCCGACTCCCTCCACGCCGCCGCCTCCCGGGCTCCCCCACCTCCCCGCCCCTCCACGCTGCCCCCTGCCGGCCCCCTCCACGCCCCCCCACCCCCTCCACCTCCCCGACTCCTCAGCTCCCCGGCTCCCCCCACGCTCGCCGGCCCCTCCCGCTCGCCGGCTCCTCCCCCCTGCCGACCCCCTCCACCTCGCCGGTTTCCTCCACGCCCCAAAAATTCCCGGGCCCCCTCCACGCTCGCCGACTGCCGGGCTCCCCCCACGCCCGGGGACTGCCGGCCCCCCTCCCCCTCGGCCGCTCCGGCTCCCCCCACGCTCGCGACCCCCTCCACGCTCGCCCCTCCGGCCCCCCTCCACGCTCGCCGACTCCCCCCAAACCTCGCCGACTCCCTCCACGCTCCCCGACTCCCCCCCACGCCCCCGACTCCGGGCCCCCTCCACGCTCCCCCGCCTGCGGCTCCCTCCACGCTCCCGAACTCTCCACGGCTCGCGCCTGCGGCTCCCCCACGCTCGCGACTACCTCCAGGGCTCGCCGACTGCGGCTCCCTTCCACGCTCGCCGACTGCGGCTCTCCACGCTCGCGCCTGGGCTCCCTCCACGCTCGCCGCACCCTCCACGGCTCCCCGAACTCCCTCCACGTCTCGCTCGGCTCCCTCCACGCTCGCCGCTCCCCCACGCTCGCCGGCTTCCCTCCACGCTGGGCCGATCCCTCCAGGGCTCGCCGATTTCCCTCCAGCTCGCCGATGCCGGGCTCCTCCCGCTTCGCCGAGCCGGTCCCCCACGCTCGCGCACTTGCCGGCTTCCCTCCAAACGCTCGGCCGAGTCCTCCACGCTCGCCGGCCTGCGGCTCCTCCACGCTCGCCGGAACCCTCCCGCTCGCGACTGCACGGCTCCCTCCACGCTCGCCGACTGCCGGCTCCTTCCACGCTCGCCGCCTGCCGGCTCCCTCCCGCTCGCCGCCTCCCGGGCTCCCTCCACGCTCGCCGACTCCCTCCACGCTCTCCGACTGCCGGCTCCCTCCACGCCCGCCGACTACCGACTACCTCCACGCTCGCCGACTGCCGGCTCCATCCACGCTCGCCGCCTGCCGGCTCCCTCCACGCTCGCCGGCTCCCTCCACGCTCTCCGACTGCCGGCTCCCTCCACGCTCGCCGGCTCCCTCCACGCTCGCCGCTCCCTCCACGCTCGCCGACTCCCCTCCCCCGCTCGCCGTCTCCCTCCACGCTCGCCGCCTGCCGGCTCCCTCCCCGCTCGCCGCCCTGCCGGCCCCTCCACGTCGCCGCTCCCGGCCTCCACCCCTCGCCGAGTCCCTCCACGCTCGCCGCCTGCCGGCTCCCTCCACGCTCGCCGACTCCCTCCACGCTCGCCGACTCCCTCCACGCTCGCCGACTGCCGGCTCCTTCCACGCTCGCCGCCTGCCGGCTCCCTCCACGCGCGCCGACTCCCCCCACGCTCGCTGCCTGCCTGCTCCTTCCACGCTCGCCGACTCCCTCCCCGCTCCCCGGGCTCCCTCCACGCTAGCCGGCTCCCTCCACGCTTCGCCGACTCCCTCCACGCTCGCCGACTGCCGGCTCCCTCCCGCTCCCGACTCCCGGGCTCCTCCACGCTCGCCGACTGCCGGCTCCCCCCACGCTCGCCGATCTCCCTCCACGCTCGCCGACTACCGGCTCCCTCCACGCTCGCCGGCTCCCTCCACGCTCGCCGGCTCCCTCCACGCTCGCCGGCCGGCTCCCTCCACGCTCGCCGACTGCCGGCTCCCTCCACGCTGGGCCCGGGACTCCCTCCACGCCCCGCCGACTACCGGCTTCCTCCACGCTCGCCGGCTCCCCCACGCTCCCCGGGTCCCTCCGCTCGCCGACTCCCCCACGCTCGCCGGTCCCTCCACGCTCGCCGGCTCCCTCACGCTCCCCCGGCTCCCTCCACGCTGCCCGACTACCGGCTCCCTCCACACTCGCCGACCCCCTCCACGCTCGCCGGCTCCCTCCCACGCCGCGACTCCCTCCACGTGCGGCTCCCTCCACGCTCGCCGGCTCCCTCCACGCTCGCCGGCTCTCTCCACGCTCGCCGGCTCCCTCCACGCTCGCCGACTGCCGGCTCCCTCCACGCTCGCCGGCTCCCTCCACGCTCGCCGGCCCCCCTCCACGCTCGCCGGCTCCCTCCACGCTGCCGGCTCCCCCCACGCTCGCCGGCCCTCCGGCTCCCTCCACGCTCGCCGATTTCCCTCCCGTTCGCCGGTCCCCACGCCTGCCAACTCCTCCACGCTCGCCGACTCCCTCCACGCTCCCCCGACTCCCCCCCGCTCCCGGCTCCCTCCACGCTCGCCGGACTAGGCTCTCAACATCCCCGATCCCTCCACGCTCCCCGACCCCCTCCCGCTCGCCGACTCCCTCCACGCCCCCCGACTCCTCCACGCTCCCCGCTCCCCCCACGCTCCCCCGACCCCCTCCACGTCGCCGGCCCCCCCAGCTCCCCGGGCTCCCTCCCGCTCGCCGACTCCGGCTCCCCCCACGCCCCGCCGGCCCCCCCACTTTCCCGTCCGGCTCCTTCCTTTTTCACCCGCTACCGGCCCTTCCTGTTCATGCCATTTAACCATTGGGGCTCACTACCCAAAAGCCGCTGTACTTAAGACTCAAAAGGGAAAATTTCCCCGGGCTGACCTTTACCAAGTTAAACAAGATGATATATCAATGGACGAGCAAAAAAATGCAGCCTCGTGTGGCTCAGATGGGGGAAGTAATGTAGCTCTTAAAAGATTACCCCGGGGCTTTGTGATGTAAAACGCGTCAAAAAGCGACGGCAAAAAGAAAACCCCTTTAAAATTGTGTGTGACACCCTTAAGAACATGTCGAAAGAAGAAACGCTCAGGCATCCCATAGAGCGCACACATCCTGGCGAAACGAAAATCTAAGTTATGTTAAACCATGTAGTGTAGCTGAGCATCAATCAGAGGGGTGCAGTGGATCAAATGGGTTTTACCCCCCCAAAAAAAGGGGTTTTGGGCATGTAAAAAACAACCTCATCTAAGAGTGGAGGGGACCATAAAATTTTCATTCCCCTTTACATGAACAATAAAATGGGTATTGGGGCTGCCAGAGCAGAAGCGGCTCGCTGAGGCTCTATTTAGGGGGTCTGCACTCAATCCCCCTCTATAGTGCGCTTATTTCCAACAGGGGGGAAAAAAAAAAAATTTTTTT
>JAODAL010051622.1:0-26561 GCA_025379985.1 Phyllomedusa bahiana | reverse complement strand
CCCCGCATGACTTTTTGAAAAATGTTTTTTTGTATTTTCTTTTTGGCAAAGATCCGCTATTCCAGTTTCCAGTATATGCAAATGAGGGACATGGTTAAGACTTGAAAAAACTTTGAGACTCTCGGTTACTATTTTTGATCAAAAGATTTTAAAGTGCCCAGATTTCAAGGCTCAAAAGGGGGAAGCCCTATTATCTTTACCCCCCAATCGACCCAAATTTGGGCCTTCCGGGGGTCACCGACCCCCATTTTCGAGAAAAAAAAATAAAAAAACCCCCAACCGCAAGCGCCCTTCTTATGAACCTTGAAGTGGGGGGGGACAAAAAACCAAAAAAGGTATAAGACTGGCACAGAGCACCATTTTAGAACGCTGTGATTTGAGGAAACAGACAGACAGTTAGCAAAAGGAGCCAGGATTCACAGTTTTTCCAGGACAAGGAGACCGCCTTCTAACAGAGCCCGCAGAGGGAGAGAAGAGGAGAGAACCCCCGGCAAAAACAAGCCCCCAAAATAGAGAGGACTGTTGCAGGGACCATCCATCCCATCCATCTGCACCGAGCAGGAATTGCCGGCCACTTTTAAGGTACCTCAGCGGATGGTTGCACGCCAACGGTAGGAGTGAGAGGGCCTGAATTATTTAGATAGTTTAGGAGGGGCGTCGCTGGTGTTTTATTGGGGGCTGGGGCCCCCGAAAAAACACCCTGACCCCCCGATCTCCCCGGCCCCCGGGCCTCTGCCGGGGGTTGGGGAGCACCACCCCTTTTAGCTGATGTGCTCCGCTGGACGCCCACACCGCGGGCTTCTGCGGAGAGAGAGCGAGCGTCCTGCCCCCCCCAGATAGTGTCGGACCCCAGGCCCGCACGCGGGGCCGCGGGTCCTCCAGGCAGGACCCCCGCGGCCCCGTGGGCCCTATCCGGCAGCGGCGATGAGTGATGCCCACGCGACGCTGCCGTCCTGGCGCAAGCGCGTCATAGGCCGGCGCCAAAGGAGCTGCCGGGGAGGCGGGGTGAAGAGGAGAGCCGCTCGCGGGGAGCTAAGGTATATTAATGTTTTTATTTTTAAAACGTTTACCTCCCCCGTGCCCCCATAAGCCCTTGGCCCCTACCCCCCCTGTGGCCCCTACCCCGCCTTGGCCCCCCAAAACCCCCCCCGTGGCCCCCATATCCCTCCTTGCCCCCCATAATGGCTGCCTGTGCCCCCATATGGTGTTGGCCCCCATACCATGTCTGTGGCCCCCTACCATGTCTGTGGCCCCCATACCCCTGCCTGTGCCCTATAAGGTTGCCTGTGCCCCTATAATGCCTGCCTGTGGCCCCCCTATAGCCTGGGCCCCCAAAAATGTCGTGGCCCCCCTATCCCTTCGTGCCCCATAATGCCCGCCTGTGGGGCCCCATAAGCCGCCTTTTGGCCCCCCCTACCCCTGGGCCCCCAAACCGTTTGCCCCTAAATGCCTGCGTGGCCCCCTATACTGCCCCCTGGCCCCCTATCCCCCCCCTGTGCCCCTATAAGCTCCTTGCCCCCATTAAAGCCCCCGGGCCCCCCCAAACCCTGTCTTGGCCCCCCATAAAGCCCGTCTGTGGCCCCATACCCGCCCGTGGCCCCCATATCCCCGCCCCTGGGGCCCCATATCCCTGCCGTGGCCCCATAATGCTTTTCCCGTTTCCCCAAAAAGCCCCGCCTGTGCCCCCAAAAACCCCGCCTTGGCCCCCCAAACCCCGCCTGTGGCCCCCCTATGCCGCCGGGGCCCCCTTTTCCTGCCTGTGCCCCCCCCTTAAAAGCCTGTGGCCCCCCTTACTGCCCAGTGCCCCCATTACCCGCCAGGCCCCATATACCCCCTGTGCCACCCCATATACTGCCCGTGCCCCCTTATATGCTGTGCCCCCCCAAATGCCTGTTCCCCCCTATACTGCCCGTGGCCCCCATACTGCTTCGTGCCCTATATACCTAATGAAGGGATGCATACCTAAAAAAAGGGGTTGCTGGGAAAAGTAGGTTCAAGATATGTGTCCAAATCCTCAGGGACAATATTGGCCGGGAGCAATCAGCATGAAGGTTTTGAACCGGATGGAGAAGAAAAGGGAAAGTGAACGACGCGATCAGAAAAGACGCTCTGGTGAGTTACAAAAAGTAACTGCATGTAATCACTTATATTTCGCAGAGCCTACATACAGCTGTAACTACCACAATATGGCCCCTGTATGGGGGTTTAATATATGTCTCTAGGCCGTGTGCAGGGGAAGTCACATGTGGGAGTCACGTTTGGTCAGGGCCCGGGCAGGATTATATTGAGCCTTAAGAAAGTAATAGTTTTGGGTCTTGGTTTGTAGGAGCGTTTTAGTAAAATCACTTGTCTGGTAGATTTGCTCCATGTATCGGGGGAAATGTTTTGGTGACTGTTTAGGGTTATTGTCATATGAAGTGAGAAGTTCTAAAAAAGTAAATTTGTCATTGGTGATTTTTACTGTACAGTGACTGCTGAGGAATGGACGGATCTGTGGGGAAAAGTGCAGAAAATTAGTGACAGAACACAAGGTTTTTTTTCTGTAAAAAAACATCCGCAGTTCACAATGAGGCGCGAAAAATGTCGTGTGAACCCAGCCCTACCCAGAAAAACACAAAGGGCTCGAGCCCCGGATGTTTTAGGACCCGAGCAACGCCCCTGGTTTAGGCTCAGTTACAGGCCAAAGGAGGGTTTCCCAAATACATCCTCCTGTTCAGGATTTGGGAGAGTTTGATATTACACCGTGAGCTACTTGAACCGGTTCATCTGTGAGGGAAAGTTTGTGTCACATGTGTTTGGGAGGGAAGTGGGTAAATCATTAAAGCCGTGTAAGCTGCTGTGCTGCACCACGAGCCCCTGCAACTGCCACCATACACAATTGTTCCCGTTGGTGATTACGGTATTAAGAAGGTAAGGGGTTATCGGCCTTTCCGAACCCCATGGTTAGGTAAAGTTACCGTGCATCCAGAGAGTACACTTCTGTGCAGCACAGGGGCCCAGGATACGTATTTATAAATTTGTGTTTGTGGGATCTGTTCACCATCTTGTTCCAGAAAATTCAGTAAAACAAACCGTTGTTGAGCTGGTGTTGGAATCGTGTTCTTTGTCCGGGACTTCGCTGTATTCCGGAAAACCTGCCCTCGGTACTCGGCTTACAGCTTATAGCAACCAATCAGAGCTCATAGCAACCAATCAGCCCATAGCAACCAATCAGAGCACATAGCAACCAATCAGAGCGCATAGCAACCAATCAGAGCTCATAGCAACCAATCAGAGCTCAGCTTTTATTTTTCCAGAGCACTATATGAAATGAAAGGAGAGCTCTGATTGGTTGCTCTGATCTCTGAATGGTTCCTATGAGCTCTGATTGGTTGCTAAGAGCTCTCATCAGTTGTTATTGGTTGCTGTGGGTTCTGATTGGTTGCTATGGGCTCTTATTGATTGCTATGGGCTCTGATTGGTTACTATGAGCTCTGATTGGTTACTACGAGCTCTGATTGCTTGCTATGAGCTCTGATCAGTTGATATGGGCTCTGATTGGTTGCTGTGGGTTCTGATTGGTTACTATGAGCTCTGATTGGTTGCTATTGGCACTAATTGATTGCTATGTGCACTGATTGGTTGCTATGAACAACAAAGACAGTCTTACTGCTAGACAGTTTGCATATATAAGGCCCACAATGTTAAAATACATAGAAATGCAATATGTTCTATACAGATTGTTTAGGCCTTAGTGATTAATTAACTGACAAAAAAAAATGAGCTGGAGCACCCCTTGAAGAGGGTTTTTGCAGCAGAGATAGTAAAGGAAGCCCTCCCGCCACTGGGGATAGAGGGCCTGTTCTCCTATGCTGAATACAAGCCTTGAATCACCATGTTAGGGAATATTTCAGACATTTCCATACACAAAGTTACACCACGTTTTTTAACTTATATATAGAAGTGTGTAATGACAGTAATATTATGCTACAGTGTAACTTATAAGCTGATGCCTTCATGTATTTATATACTGTGCCTGACCTGTGACCCGGCCCTTAGTCCCATGCGCAGCGGACTCTGTGTATATAGGGTTGGGCAGGGGCAGTAGTGTTTATGCTTCCATGTGTATGAATAGAGGGTGTCGGGCGGTGGAATGCGTGCGTGCGTGCGCCACTCGTGTTATTATTGCTATCACTTTATATTATCTGAGTCTGGATGCATGGGCGCCTTATATTATGTAATGTGTCTTGTCTTTGCTTCTTATAGAAGGAACTTCATTAACCGGCCTGAACTTTCTGCTCACCTACTTGTCAAGCCTGATCAGTGATCGCTCAGAGCACAACCAGCAGGCGCCCGGCGGGACTCGAAGATCGCGCCCTGTCTAGATGAGCGGCTGGAACACGAGACATCTTACATTCAGATGTAGCAGTGCTGAGATTGTCATCTGACGTAACAATGTGTTATGTTTTACATAGGACTGCAGGTAAAGTAGTTTCATAACCCTTATATAGATATACAGGCAGTCCCCTGGTTACATGTGGGATAGGGACTGTAGGTTTGTTCTTAAGTTGAATTTGTATGTAAGTCAGAACAGGTATATTTGGTATATTTATTAAATGCAATTCCTTTTTTTTTTTGAGTTTTGGATAGTGCAGGGAACAGTTTTTACATTTGTTTTGCTGTCTGTGCCCTTGTTTAGAAGATTTCACCTAACGTTCTGTATCTCATGTGCAGCTGTGGCATGCTGGCACTTGGTTATCATGGGGCGTGACTCAGTGTTAAATGTCAGCCACGCCCCATAAGTCTCCGTTTGTAACTAGGGGACGTATGTAAGTCGGAACGATGTACGTAGGGGACTGCCTGTATACAGATACAGTTGACATGCTAGAAGGCAGGACTGGGACAAGGTATTCTGGTGCCCTAGGCAAATAAGGCATATACTGCCCCCCCACATTGAAAACTCAGCCCACTCCATACGTCTTTGCACCCCCTTTCCTACCTGGCATGCAGGGGCACCCTAGGTGGTCACCTACCTTCGCCGACCCGTCGTCCCCGCCCTGCTGGTAGGTCATAATTTCAGTAAGGGAGTACTGAGCCAGCTCCATAGGTGGCAGGTAAAAGCCAAATATTCCAGCTGGGACCGGCCACAGAAGTTATATGTATTTGTATTATGTTTTTCAAATTTTTACATTTATTTTATTTAACATTAGAAATGACGCTAAAACATGTTTTGAAATTGTAATAATATTCCATCCCGGACGTTCATATATAGGTGCAATAAAGTTTTAGGCCCTGTTCACACGGCGGATTTGGGCGCGGGTGTCAGCGCAGTTGCCGCGGCCAAAACCTTGTCCAAATCGCGCCCCATTTCATAACTGGTTTCCTATGGGAAACTGCGTTACTGTTCACACGGCGCGGGTTTGGCCACGGCTTTGGTGCCGCGGCATGGCCGCGCGTGTGTGCGAAGTCTCCTGTCAATTCTTGACAGCGAGTCTTCGGCGATTGGTGTGCGGGTTTGGGCGCGGGTTTGGGTCCTGCCTCTTAATTTGTATGGGCACAAACCGCGTCCCAAACCACGCCACAACCGTGCCGAAACCCGCAACGGGAGACGCGAGGTTGGGGCGCGGTTTGGACGAGGTTTTGGCCACGGCAACCGCGCTGAAGCCCGCGGCCAAACCCGCGCCCAAATCCACCGTGTGAACAGGGCCTTAGAGTCGGCCAGGGTGGGACTAAAAGTTGCAGTGTCGACTGTTTAATTTTTTTCTTTTTTTAAAAAAAAAATTGTGTTTTTATTTTATTTCACACATCGTATGCACCATAAGGTCAGAGAAAGACCTTTGGGGGCATTTTCATTTAACTTTTTTTTTTTGCCGATATACTAGCCCCCGATACAGGGGAAATACAGGCAGTCCCCGGGTTACAAACGGGTTAGGGACTGTAGGTTTGTAAGTCGGAACAGGTAGATTTAATAAATGTAACTCCAGCATGAAATGTTATTTTTTTAGTTTTGGATAGTGCAGGAAAGGGATTTTACTTTACTTATTTGTTTTGCTGTCTGTGTCCCTGTTAAGAAGATTTCACCTCATTTTCATCTCACGTGCTGCTGTGGCATGCTGGAGCTTGTCTATCTGCTGTGGAACATGGAACTACAAGTGCCAGCATGCCCCATAAGTTTCCGTAACTAGGGACAGATGAAAGTCAGAAGGGTGTAAGTCGAGGACTGCCTGTACATTGCTTTGGGGGCATTTTTATTTAACTTTTTCTTTTTGCCGATATACTAGCCCCAGGTAGGGGAATACATAGCAGCTACGGCAGTAACTGAGCCCTGGTGGTCTTGTAACTGCTGGGGCCGAGAAGCAGGAAGCCTGGAGGCTCCCTGCTAATTAGTATGTACAGCACTCATTGAGCACTGTATGTACAACAATTGGAAGCAGGATTGGTAAACCACGTATGTTTCTCTAGGAGCCGCTAACTGACAGGGCTCTCCCTTCTGCAGCTTGCAGTTATTAGAAACGGCCGTGCAGAGTTTGATGCGACTGCGCAGACGTATTTAGTCAACAAGCCTGGACTCCGTACTTAAGGTGGCGGCGTCATAAAACGGTGCCCACCCCCACCTAAAAAGGGCCCTTGGTCTGTACCGTATCCAACCCAGATTGCCCCCTTCGTGACAAAATCACAGGGTGTCAAGCGGTTGCCTAACAAAGGCTTAAGTACTGTGGCTGCCATGCTACTACACCTATTATTTTCTGCCATAGGCAGGAATGCAATGAGCCCCATTTGGAAAATTCCTTCTGCAATTCTATTACGCACAAAGTTGTGCAAGTCATGGCGCCCCCACTGGTCAAGTACCCTAGGATGACTTCCAGCGCAAGTGGAAAAAAATTGATTTTGCCATGTTTGTAAAAGCTCTAATAAAATATAACATCATTTATACTGTACGGTGAACATCGTAGAAGATAAATAAATTTTAAATGCCAAAATTGGGGGGGGGGGTTTGTAATTTTGCTTTACCAAAAAACTGAAATAAAAAGTGACCAAAAAAGTAAAACATATCCCAAATTGGTAATAATAAAAAAAACACTTTATTACACCAAAAAGGATCCCACACTCAGGATCATAGATTGAAAAGCTAAAAAAAAGTTGTTGGTGGCAGAAAATGGTGCTGTAGCAGGAAGTTAAGTTTTTATTTTTTTTAGAGTACGAAAACATAATGAAGCCTCTACAAATTCGGTATCACTGAAATCTTACCAACTTGCAGAATTCACGGATAGAAAATTTAAAAAGTTAAAACAAAAGGGCTGAAGGTGTTTCCAGTACTAGAAAATTGATGTCCTATTCTAAGGATTTAAGATCGGTGGGTCGAAATAAAAGCAGCTCCAAAGATCTAATTAAAGGGGCACTCCCTCCTTCACAGTCTACCAGTGGACTGTTCCATGTCCAAATAATACTGCCACAAAGGGCCAAAATAGTACCACCATACTGTGCTCAAATAATATTATTATCATAAATGATCAAATAACACCACCTCAGAGTGCGCAAATAATACCACCATAAAGTACCAAAATAATTCCAACATACAGTGCACAAGTAATTCCACTATACAGTGCTCAAATAATTACAATATACAGTGTAAAAGTAATTCCATTAGACTGAGCCCAAGTAATACCACCATCCAGTGCCCAAATAATTCCACTATGCAGTGCCCAAATTATACCACCTTAAAATACCCAAATAATACCTCCATAAATAATTAAATAATACCACCTTACATTGACCAAATAATTCCAACAAACAGTGCCCAAATAATACTACCATTTACTGCCTAAATAATTCCACTGTACATTGTCCAACTAATACTATCATACAGTGTCCAAATATTTTCATTAAACAATGTCAAAATAATACCACTATATAGTGCTCAAATAATAGTGCTATAAAATGATCAAATACCCCCTTACGATGACCATGTAATTCTATTATGCTGAGCCCAAATAATACTACAATTCACTGCCTAAATAATTGTACTAAACAGTGCACATATTATTCCACTATAAAATGCCCAGACTATAGTACCGATCAATGACCTAATAATTCCAAATTAGAGTGCCTGTATAATCTCATCATTCAGTTCCCACATAATTCTATTATACAGTGCCCAACTAATACTATTACACAGTGTCCAAATATTTCCACTATACAGTGCCAAAATAATACCATCATATCGTGCTCTAATAATAGTACCAAAAAATGGTTAAATACCACCTAATTGTGATTAAATAAGCCAAAGTAATACTACCATCCAGCGTCCAAATAATACCAACATAAATAATCAAATGATACCACCCAAAGATTACCATACAGTGACCAAGTGATACTACCATATAATAATTCTCCCACACAGTGCCCAAATAATTGCACTATACAGTGAAGTAATACTACCATCCAGTGCCCTAATAATGCTTCCATACAGTCTCCAAAAATACCACTACAGTGCCTAAATTATTCCACTATAAAGTATCTAAATAATGCTACCATAAAATAGTTAAACTATACTACCTTGTAGCATCCAGATAAAACCATCATACAATACCTTAATAATACCACTATACAGAACTTAAAGGGGTTGTCTCACTACAAGGATTGCTTTTTATGTTAAAGATCTTGCAAAAACAAGTCACTTTGCAATATATGTCCATTAACTGTATCCTACCTATTCTGAGATATCCCCTCTTGTATGGGCTGCATCAGCTCCTCAGGTTACTATAGCTACAGACCTGTTTTATCCCTCCCGATAGGCTGCCAGCACTGGTTGCTATAACTACAGACCTGGCTTCTACTGCAGCCTAGTGGAAGCCAGTAAACACGCCCCTGAATTCAACATGAAACAAAGAAAACAGGACTGAGGTAAGAGGAATCAATGGAGTGAGACAACCCTTTTAAGTAATACTACCACACATGGCTCAAATAGTTTCCACTATAAAGTAATATTTACTATACTGTGCCAAAAAAAATCATACAGTTTAAAAAAAATACCACCATATAGTGCATAAATATTACCGCAACTCAGTACATAATAAATATGCTAAGCAAAGTTTAAATATCAACTACATAGTGCCTAAATAAAAGTATCAAAGAGTGCTCAAACAGTCACCACCATAGGCTGCCTAAATAAAAGTGCTATACAAAACCAACATAACAATGACCAGGTCCTGAGACTCCAAACCAAGCAACAAAGCCTTGGCAATGGTGGCTTCTAGAAGATGGAATCCTTGAGCATGTGTTCCTTTTCGCCTTGCAATAATCCAGTCCTGTATTTGTGCGTCCTGCTCCTTTAATTGCTGAGTATAATGAACGGATTGGAATTTGATTAGTTTTAGGCTTCATCAGAAACTCGCTCCTTTCTCCCTGAGGGACTAATGTGAAAGTTTGAGATGGCTAAAAATAGTGATATCCGTAAGAGCTTGGCGGCGTCCGGAGTGAATTATTAACCACCTCATCCTTCCAAAATACAACAACCGAACTTATCAAAGTCATAAAATAGCAATAAATGTAAAAGTAAAGGACTAGAAGAACACATAGCCGAGGTGAATCAATGATCTCAGGAGCAGCAAAGACGCTTCATAGCTCATCCGGGCCAAGTATATACTCCAATCCCATCACTGTATACGCTGAGCCAGTAAATTATTCTGGACACTTTCCAACTCACTTTCATCAATACTTAAGTGCTAAAGGAAGGAGCTTGAGGAGTCGGATGATTACTGCATTAATATTCTTTCAAAAAAGAAAAATAGGCAGCTCACCTCTGTATGAACAGTCTTGTAGACTCGTGGCGATACCGTGCTCTAATCCGCGACCATGACACGCAATGTAGTTATAATCCAAGAGAGAAAAGTGGATTGGCACCAGAGAGGAGGTCCTTTACAAACTTTGCATTGGAGCTAGATATCTGTAGAACACAATAATAAGCCTGTATGCAGGGAGCTCCCCCTAGTGGTGGTCACAGGACTCTGGCTTTTATGATTTGACTCTGTTTCGGTACAGAGGATTTGGAGCATTGTGTCAGAGAAAAAAATCTGGCACCTGTTCTATCAGATTGAAAGAATATTACTATAATCCAAGAGAGAAAAATGGGTTGGCACCAGAAAGGATATGAATAAAATCCAGAGTAACTTTATTGAAAATCAATGTTAAAAGCCACAAAAAAGCCACAGAGGCAACAACGTGTGCAAAAAGGATAATCAGAGGGGTGACCAGCTGATGCGTTTCGGGCCTGGCGTGGCCCTTAGTCTTAGCTGCAAGTTGAAGTTGCTAATGCCCTCTTATAGTGCATAAAAAACCACAATATACATAATAAAACTTAACAATGAACACCTGTCTAAACATACCTGAAAACCATGTGCTTCTCCCAAGCATACTGGCGTGGACCGCTGAGCCGGAAACCGGAAATGTGAACGGAAGGTTCTGCGTTCCAAACAGCGGAAATGACATAATCAAATAGCCGGATGTGCGGATAACGCGTTAGTAAGGAGAAGCGCACGGTGCATGAAATCTAAGATCCGAGTGGAGCCACATAAACATCTGCACAAAAGCCTGAAACAATTGTTAAATTCATTAATGCCGTGCACAATGAGGATAGTAAACTCGTAAAATCTAACACAAATAAAGATGAATATGTCATATGAACAAAAATATGTAAGGTCAAATACCACACTATAGAACGCCACTATGAAAAATACAGAATTATTGCAAAATACAAATAAATAGTAAGATGAATGGGATGCAGCGAAAAAATATATATGTGATATAATTAAAAATGAAACATAATATCCCTGTGCAAATTTAAACCCTTCGGAAAATTGCTATTTAAAACTAAGATCCAATATGCATATCTGTCTCGTAATAAGTACTCCCAATCTTATTATGTACCTCCAGGTTAAAGGCGTTTCAATGGGCGCAAAATATTCTCCATCACTTGCCAATCTCGCAGTTTCCTGGTGGGAAATGCAGTAAATTTTTTCTGAGTCCAACCCCTTTGCCGATGACATAGAATGGTACGGCAGGTACATCGATGATCTCCTCCTTATTTGGAGGGGCGCTGTACCTGCCGTACATACGTTCTTTCATTATTTGAATAATAATCCTTTCAATTTCAAGTTCACCTACCAAATACAAGATGCTACTATAACATTCTTGGATTTGGAGCTCACGGGTATATCTTGCCAAATTGTGTCCACTAAAACCTTTCGCAAGATTACCAGTGGCAATACAATTTTACATTTTAAAAGTTTTCATATGAAACATACAAAAAAAGCGATACCGAATATATTAGAGCTAAGCATAATTGCAGCCTTATTTACATCCTCTCTGGTGCCAATCCATTTTTCTCTCTTGGATTATAGTAATATTCTTTCAATCTGATAGAACAGGTGCCAGATTTTTTTGTCTGACACAATGCTCCAAATCCTCTGCACCGAAACAGTCAAATCATAAAAGCCAGAGTCCTGTGACCACCACTAGGGGGAGCTCCCTGCATACAGGTTTATTATTGTGTTCTACAGACATCTCGCTCCAATGCAAAGTTTGTAAAGGACCTACCACAGATGATGGACAGCAAGACGGACGGTGGCAATGACATGGGTGGAGATGGAATGATAATGACTTGAAACCAGAAGCAAGACACCAAAAATCACCTGACTATACTGACCAGCTTTACTTACTATAAATCTTTTTCTAAAGACATGTCCCTAGTGCTGTCCCTAACACCAGACACCCCTTGCCCTATTCCATCCTTAGCTAAGGTGACCCTAACCAAATCAGTGCAGAAAGCTGGTTGACACGGACGGCAAACTGAGCTCACACTTACTACGTGTGATTTATGATGAAGGTGTCTTCTTTAATAGTAGAAGGAGTCAGATTCCCTAGACATCTGGGTCTAAGGGTGACTGCTATTTCCTCATACATCCCATAGGTCTATATGTTATGATTCTCATGATTTAGAAAGTGAACCCGTATGGGTTTTGCCCAAGCTAGACTAAGTAGCAGAGTTTAAGGAATCCTATGGTTTTTAGCCTAACTCCCAAAAGAAGTTATGAGAGACCCTGCCTGATTAAGTATAAAACAGGGATGGGTAAATATAGTGCTAAAAGCAATGTTAGTTACACGACATTCAAAGAGAGCTGAATAAACGTAATGCTGGAAGACACGGATGGTAAGCTGAGGTCAGAACGCAATGAAGCCAACCAGTAGTTCCATAGAAGTTTTATATGAAATAGTAGAAGTAGGTAAAACCAGCTTCATCCTTGCTATGAGTAAGGGCGCAATTTCCAAGCCCGAAATGCGTTAGCATTTTTTGTCTTTGTGTCTGGACCACCACTCCCATCTGCTGATAGGTTGTGCTTTTCCATGCTTTTATGGAGTATTTTTCAATAAATCTTGCTTGATTTTAATCCTACGCACTGCCTGGGTCGTGCTGGAACATCTAATCCTTGCTTCTAAGTTTTATATGAAGCATGTATAAAGAAAATAAACATAGGGACTTACTATACATAGATGATTGACAGCAAGATGGATGATCACAATGACGTAGGTGGAGATGGAATGATAATGATTTAAAACCAGAAGCAAGACACCAAAAAACACCTGATCCTAATGACTATCTGTACCTAACTCTGTCCCTAAAAACACATCCCTAATGCTGTCCCTAACACCAGACTCCCCTAGCCCTATTCCACCCTTAGCCATGCTGACCCTAACCAAAACAATACAGAAAGCTGGTTGACACGGATGGCAAACTGAGCTCAGAACGGAATGAAGCCCAACAGAATTCCCGTGCAAGTTTTATATGAAGCATGTATAAAAAATAAAATGTAGGTATTTCCTATAGATGAAGGACAGCAAGATGGAGGATGACAATGACATGGGTGGAGAAGAAATGATACACCTGACTCTAGTGACTAGCTTTCCCAAAATCTGTCCCTAAAATCAGACCCCCCCATCCTTTTCCATACTTGATGATATCCCTACCAATGTCCCTCAGCTATGCTGACCCTAATCTGAACAGCACAGAACTACCAGGGAACTTGGGAATGAAACACACTGAGAAACTGAAACAGGGCAGAACTAGAGGAAAGAGAGAACTATGGGCTCCAGCTAACTGGGTACATAAAAACTAACCAAAATAGGACACAAGAGGACTAAATATGTGAGATACTAGAAATAGGATGCAAGCTCATCACAATTTGATGAACCTATGTTTTATTTTAACCGTAATAACTATGTAACTATCTAACATTACTCAAACTCTCAGCTTAAAGGGGTTTTAAGCACCATTTTGTTTTAGCGGCTCCCTCAGTGATCCATAGTGTAGGAGATACAAACAGGGATGAGAGCTCATCATTCCTGGCCACACATGATCAGACATTACCTCTCCTCTCAGGCAGCTACTGGGAGTCTATTCCCTGCTTAGTAATCACACACACTCGCAGCTGAGGTACTGTAATTCTACTCCTGTCCTCTGTAATCCTTAGTAATTAGTCAAACAGTGCAGATAAATAACAAAAAAAAAACAATCAAGTATGTGCTTTGAGAAAAAAATCCATTTGTTTTCATCTGGGATTCGAACCTAGGACCCCTATGCTGAAAGGCAGAAGTGTTAACCACTCAACTACATTGTAGCTACTCACAGCTCCTGTATTTTAGTTTATTTGACTTTACATAAACAGACCTTTGTTTGACTAGAGACTGAGAAGTGAGCACACCATGAGGAAAGGCATGGTGATGTCAGGCCTTGTGGGTCATATGCTACACAGTTCAAACAAATTATACATGCCCACTTCTGAACACACTCAAAGCTGCAGGGAGGACAAGGGGGCATGAAATGCCTTTGTGGTAAATCTCCTTTAACAGTATACTTTGCACCAGCCAACAAGTGAGCCTCAGCTTTATAGAGGGCTAGCAATCAACCATTCCCAAATTATTGAGCTCACATGTGCGCATGGTCAGCTGATAGTTCTGAAAGTTGCTTGAGGCAATTGCATATCAACCGTCTTATCTCATACTAAGTTGGAGAAGATGAAATTGCAGGAGGATTCCTACCATTCAGTCCATTTTTAGTCAGACCCTTAGGGAGTAAATCGTAATATTTAATGCGAGGAGCAGAAGCATGCAAGCGCTAGTAACACAATAGCTTAACGAACAACCACCATCAATTTATGGCAGGTGCTGCTTGTATTCTGGGCCCCATAGACCAACTACACTGGTGGGCCCCCCAAGAACCAACTCCACTGGTGGGCCACAAGAACCAAGTCCACTGGTGGGCCCAAACAGTCAACTTTACTGGTGGACCCCAGGAATCAGCTTTACTGATGGGCCCCAGGTAGCCCCACTCTGGATATAGAGTTCTTCACCTAGCCATACAATGATATGAAACAGTTCAGGGGGAACATGCTGCAGAGGATTTATACAGCTCCTTCTGAGCTTCATGGCACATCCAAAAGCCAAGGGGATTAGGTCAATCCTTGAGGGTAAAGTATTTTTTTGTTTATGCCACTGCTGCCAGGTAAGACTTCAGATCCTGTGTATAGGTATAAACATAAGATAAGTACACAGCCGTTTATGGCACACAGCATTTCAGGATTATCAGTCCTCATCAGTGCAGGGCTTTAGAAATAGCCTTAAAGGGAACCTGTCACATAGGTTGTGCCCCCCTGGCTGAGGGCAGCACAAGCCAGTGTCAGACCTGCTGTTTCCAGCATTGTGTCCCTTATTCTGTAAGATGCTGCCGTTTTAGAGCATTTACTCCTCAAATCTTATTCACGAGTAGGTGTTAGTCCCGCCCACCAATGGCTAGCTCCGCCCACTGACAGTTATTCACATGTTTCCACCTATTCAAAGTAATAGGTTTGTCAGTTGAGGTGGGCGTGGCTAGCCTCAGGTGGGCGGGGTTTGAAAAAAAAACTGACACTCTGAAGGACTCTTTGAATGACTCTTCTGGCGGAAAACTGCAGATTTGAGCATTAAATACACTAAAACTCCAGCATCTTACAGAATAAGGGACACAGCGCTGGGAACAGCAGGTCTGACACTGGCTTGTGCTGTCCTCAGCAAGGGGGGCATAATCTATGTGACAGGTTCTCTTTAAAGGTAAGTTGGATGTTCAAGGTGAGAAGACTGAGCGCAAACCACTACTGTCAGAGGACATGGGTGGGTTTCAGAAGTTGAGAACCCACTGATAAGTAGAACAATGGGCCCCTAAGGCCCCCGACAGCCCATTGTACTATAGTTCATGAATAAATCTATCTCGGAGCTATGTTAGCAGAAAGCCAATTAAAGGGGTGCTCCCATTTTGCACTTTGATGGCATATCGATAGAGTATGCCATTAAAGTGTAATAGGGGCAGGACCCACCTCTGGGACCTGGACCCATCTCAGGAAGGGACACCCAACAGTTTCTGTACAGAACAGAAATTCGATTGCGCATGCGCACAATTCTCCATTCCGTTCTGTGAGAGTACAGCGGAGCGGTATGTTTGGCTGTACTCAGAACTGCCATGGGACAGAATGGAGAGTCCTGCGCATGCGCACCCAATTCCCCGTTCTATACTGAGACTTTGCATGGCCAGTTCCTGAGATAGGTGTGGGTCCCAGAGGTAGGATCCACATCTATCAGACTTCAATAGCATATCCTATCAATATCTCATCAATGTGTGAGATATTTAACCAAAATTTTCCTATATAAATTAGACAAGAGCATCATGACGACTTTAAGAAGTGGTAGTTTTGGTAAAATGCCACATTCCTGCACAACCTCAATTTTTTGCCTATGAGTGAAAAAATTCCCACCACAATCCCTTGCCCATGTCTCATAAGCTGCTTTCTTCATTACGATCCATAAGCATTGTAATATTGTACACTATATGTTGTACTATAGTAATGATACATGTCAAGACGGCACTGCAGAGACCAAATCTATGTGTGGGTTGCACCACCTAGTGATAGAAAGGATAAATGACAACTTGATAACCTGAAATCCGAAAATTAGCTTGAGGTTACACTTAAAGGGGTTGTCTCACTACAAGGATTGCTGCTTTTAATGTTAAAGATCTTGCAAAAATAAGTCACTTTGCAATATGTGTCCATTAACCATGTCCTATCTATTGTAAGATATCCCCTCTTGTATGGGCTGCATCAGCTCCTCAGGTCGCTATAGCTACAGACCTGTTTGATCTATCCTGATAGGCTGCTAGTGTGGTCGCTATAGCTACAGACCTGTTTACTCTCTCATGATAGCTTGTCAGCGCTGGTTGCTATAGCTACAGACCTGTTTGATTTCTCCTGATAGGCTGACAGCACTGGTTGCTATAGCTACAGACCTGGCTTCTACTGCAGCCTAGTGGAAGCCAGTAACCACACCCCTGAATTCAAAATGAAACCAAGAAAACAGGACTGAGGCAAGATGAATCAATGTAGTGAGACAACCCCTTTAAAGATTGCTTTTCTTAGAGTTGTAAGGATTGTTTTTAGCCAGGAAGAGTATATCACATTGTGGGAATTCCCTTTACAAAAATTACATTCTGGAAACCCCAGTCCTTTCAGATCCCAAATCTCAAAATGAATTGATAAAGACTGTAAGGGAGACATATATGAAAGGGTTTTTCACCCTTTTCTCGTGTGAAACGCGCCAAAGTCAGGGGTGTGCGGTATCTATCACATCAAATGAACATGTTTGGCACACTGTTCGACAGATCCGACAATTTTTAGTGCACCAAACATGAGGGGGCATTCTGGGGGCGTCGCACCATTTTCAAACTATTAGACACATAGGGGGACATGTATGAAAACTGTCTTGGTCTAAGACTTTGTGTTGCCCATAGCAACTAATCAAAGCGCTTTCATGGTTTCAGAGCACTATACAAAATGAAAGGGGAGCTCTGATTGGTTGCTATTTGCAACAAAGAAGGTCTTAGACCAAAAGAGTTTTCATACATGTGGCCCATACAGTGAAGGAAATAATTATTTGATCCCTTGCTGATTGTGTAAGTTTGCCCACTGACAGAGACATGAACAGTCCATAATTTTAAGGATAGGTTAATTTTAACATTGAGAGATAGAATATCCAAAATAAAATCCAGAAAATCACATTGTATGAATTATATACATTTATTTGCATTTTGCTGAGAGAAATAAGTACTTGATCCCCTACCAACCATTAAGAGTTCTGACTCCTACAGGCCAATTAGATCCTCCTAATCAACTCGTTACCTGCATTAAAGACAGCTGTCTTAAAGGGGTTGTCGCACTACAGGGATTGCTGCTTTTTATGTTAAAGATCTTGCAAAAAAAAGTCACTTTGCAATCTATGTCCATTAACAGTGTCCTATCTATTCCTATTCCCCTCTTGTATGGGTAGATATCACCTCTTGTATGGGCTGCATCAGCTCCTCAGGTCGCTATAGCTACAGACCTGTTTAACTCTCTCATGATAGGCTGCCAGCACTGGTTGCTATAACTACAGACCTGGCTTCTACTGCAGCCTAGTACAAGCCAGTAAACACGCCCCTGAATTCAACATCATGAAACAAAGAAAAAAGGACTGAGGTGAGATGAATCAATGTTGTGAGACAACCCCTTTAAAAATAGTAATCTTTATAAAAGACTCCTGTCCACACACTCAATCAGACTCTAACCTCTACAACATGGGCAACACCAAAGAGCTTTCTAAGGATGTCAGGGACAAGATCATAGACCTGCACAAAGCTGGAATGAGCTATAAAACCATAAGTAAGACTCTGGGTGAGAAGGAGACAAGTGTTGGTGCAATAGTAGGAAAATGAAAGAAATACAAAATGACTGCCAATCGACATCGATCTGGGGCACCATGCAAAATCTCACCTCGTGGGACATCCTTGATCATGAGGAAAGTGAGCGATCAGCCTAAAACTACATGGGGGGAACTTGTTAATGATCTCAAGGCAGCTGGGACCACAGTCACCAAGAAAACCATTGGTAACACATTACGCCGTAATGGTTTAAAATCCTGCAGTGCCCGCAAGAAAGCGCATGTGCAGGCCCGTCTGAAGTTTGCCAATGAACACATGGATAATTCTGTGAGTGATAGGAGAAGGTGCTGTGGTCAGATGAGACAAAAAGGGAGCTCTTTGGCATTAACCCAACTCGCCGTGTTTGGAGGAAGAGAAATGCTGCTTATGACCCAAAGAACGCGATCCCCACTGTCAAGCATCAAGGTGGAAGCATTATGTTTTGGGGGTGTTTCTCTGCTAAGAGCACAGGACGACTTCACCGCATCAATGGGAGAATGGATGGAGCCATGTACCGTAAAATCCTGAGTGACAACCTCCTTTCTTCCACCAGGAGATTGAAAAATGGGTCGTGGTTGGGTCTGCTAGCAAGACAATGACCCGAAACATACAGCAAAGGCAACAAAGGAGTAGCTCAAACAGAAGCACATTAAGATCATGGAGTGGCCTAGCCAGTCTCCAGACCTTAAAGGGGTTTTGCCACAATGTAATGTTGACGTGGGATCCTCCAAAATGGGTATTTAATCACTTTTCTAAATATATGTGATTACAAAAATTGCAGCCTGAGAGAGCTACAGGCTGCCTATCTGCCTTAGTTACTTAAAAGCTTCTATTAGATACGACCTGACAAGAGCTGCTGGCCCGGCTTGCGCAGAGAACACTTCTTATCTGCTGAAAGGGAGCTGAAGAAGGTTTCAAGGCACCGGGTAGAAATATGTTGTTTTTTGTAACAGAATCCACTAGTTGTAGTGTGATTATCTGGATTAGATCCCTGCTTTATCTGATGACAGAGAACATGAAAAGCTTTCAAGCTGCTGTGGAGAAAGCTGTTGTCTTTTGTATACAGAATCCCATAGTTGTAGTTTGATTATTTGAGTGAACATTTCACACGACCCCTTATGCGGGCTCTGTTTTGGCGTCTCCTCTAGCGGGGCTGTTTACATTTTTCTTAGCAGATAAGGCAGTCCTGCAAAACCCCTTTAACCCCATAGAAAATTTAGGGGAGGGAGTTGAAGCTCCAAGTTGCCAAGCGACAGCCTCAAAATCTTTAGAGATGATATGCAAAAAAGAGTGGACTAAATCTCCTCCTGACATGTGCGCAAACCTCATCATTAGAAGGTCATCAAACGGTCCCAGAAACCCTAGACCCAACACTGGGCAATTGTAGTCGTACATATCTGGCCAAGAGCCAGACCTTATCTGCGGTGTTGAAAGTGGGAGGAAGTCTTTGTCTCTTATCCACCGGAATTTGGGATAGTAAAGTAGCAGAAGGCTGACAAGTACCTGCCTACAAAATTTGTTTTCCCTGAATTTCAGCATCTACGGCAGGGACATAGAAGGGTGGAGAAGAGAGGGCAAGATTTTCCCACAAATAGACAAACCTGTTCTGTTAAAATCTAATACATGTGAGCCCCCTTCCCCCCAAAAAGTGGGGAGGGTGTCGACAGTTTTTTTGTGTTGCGTTACTGATCATTTTGCCTTCCTTTGCTATCGTGTCCATTTTCAATCGGTCAATAATCCCTCTATTGCAAAAGCCAAAAGAAATGGGATTTGATCCAAATAGAGAGCCAAGAAAAGGGGAATTTTTGATTTTTCTGGTTTTGATCCACTCCTGCATTTGGTACCTAATCCAGACAATCCTGAGCAAAAAAAGGGCCATGTCAAGTGCCCTTATGGTTTTGTCCCTATACTTTCTATCGGTCAATAATTCATCAGTATTGCTAATGCCACATAAAACCAGGAGTTGATCCAAAACAGATGACAAAGAAATGGAATATTTTTCATTCCTTCTGACAGATTAAAAGAAGGGGAAAATCAAAATAGGGGCAAGCATAGAGTGGGGGAGGGGGGAAACAGCTTTGGGAAACCACGGGGTTAGTGAAGAGTGGTCAGTTGGCACAGCAGGGTAGGCCCAAGTGGCAAAATGAATAGGTGGAGGTGGCGGGGCATGAGTGGGCCTCAGAGTGGCACAAATTTCAGATTGGGAGGTGGCATAGCATGAGTAGGCCCCAAAATTGGCACAAATTTTAAAAATGTGGGGGTGGTGGCAGCAAAAGCCAAACAGGCCCGAGAGTGGTACATTTTTCTTAAAATTTTGAGGTAGCGGAGCTAGGTAATAAGAGGGGGGTGACGCTGCAGCAGCATCAAGCCAAAAAGTGCATGGGGACTAGCCCGGAGGGGAAAAACGCACATGAGGGACCTAGTGGGAGGTGGGAGCAGCTCGAAGGCTACAATTCCCGGTAAAATGGTGGGGGGTAAGGGGGCGCTGGAGCAGAATATGGTATGAGCAGGTGGCAGCAGCAGAATATAGTGAGGAGGAAGCCAAAGAATCCGATCTTTTCAAGTTTGGGTGAGGCGTCATGATGATTAATCTATGCACAGGGATTGGGGTTTTGGAAATCCTGGTTGATCCCTGCATGATTCATCTTGACAAAGGTGATCTCTCCCATTTTTTGGGTGGACAAGTGGTTCTTCTTGGGGAAATGGCCCCCCACACTGAACGCCTAACCTGAAAACCACATATGGGCATGGGACAGTTCTCCCTGCAAACTCGGGAAGTTGTGGCCAAAATCAGTTTGCTCCCTTGTGCCACTGTCCTCAAAAAGTTCTCCTATGTATAGTTTCCGCAGGCCCCCAGCACTAGTATTTTCTCGTAAAGGGGGCGGAATGGGACAGAGGCGGGGTTGAGACGTGGTAGCCCTGACCCGCCCCGAGCTCACAATAAATTAGCAAAGCCCAGGGAAACAAAGACTGGGCCCCGCTGTAGTAGGACACAACAATTGGGATCCACTTTGACCTTTTCGGCACTATGAACCCAAATCAGATAATTGCTCGAAGACACACTCTCAAGTTGGGGTTAAATTGATGAGTTCTCAAGTGCCTCAAATTGGGAAAAATTGCCCCGATGGTTTCAAGATCCAGAAGAAAACCCAAAATTGTTCCCCGGTATACTATGAGCAAAAATACAGGAGATATCTAAATTTTCATTAACAAATTTTTGGAACACCGCCGGGGCATTTTCACAGCCCCAAGGCATGACTGCTATTCAAGTGGGCCCCAAGGTGTTGAAATCGGTTTTTTAAATCGTGCCCCTTCTCTGATGTGGATCAAATTGCAGACTCCCCGCAAAGGTCTAATGTTAAAGGCTATAATAGGCTGGAAAAAAAAGCATTAAAATACGTCTGAATAGAAAAAAAGGAACTATCTTGCTTTGGTGTACCCCAAGGGCCCCGCAATACCAATGCTGTGCTTCTCTTTCTGATGTATAATAAAGGGTGAGAGCAGCAGAAATAAATTTCAAATTTAATGGAGTTAAAATTTAAAAATCAAATTATTATTATTATTATTAATTATTTAATGTAAAATAAGTTAAAGATTTTATTAATTTTAAATACATTTTATAGGAAATATTTTTGAGATATTATATATTTTTATATCAATTTTATATGATACAAATTTTTATTAAATTTAACAAATTTAATTTTATATAGTTTGATAGTTACCATAAATTCCTTTTTATTATTGTACTGGTGAAAGTTGAGAAATAAGGGATATTTTTTGCTCAAATAGCAAATCTAGCTCCCCTACAGACATAGGTCTGTAATGCACCTAGTTTTGCCGACCCACATTCATAAAATGCTTTTTAGGTTCATGTTTGTACCACCGAATTTCCCCCAAATTTGGGGCCCTCATTAAGGTGTTAACTGGTAACAATTCCTGCACATTTTTTGCGCATTATAAAAGTTTTTTTCCTTTTGGTGCATTTTTACAAAGCACTTTTTTGGTGCATTATACTTTTCACGCCCACTACTTGGGTTTATAAATTACCCGTTCCGGGAAAAATTCATGAAGCGCAGCCGGGGCTTCCTTTTGTGCAGATCAAGGAGAAGGCGCTTTCCTATGGGCAATACATTGCAGCCCGTTCCTTGGGCAGAACATTGCAGCCCCTTCCCTTTGGGCATTAACAGCAAGCCCCCGCATCCTTTTGTGCATTTCATTCAGCCCGGCTTCCTTGGGGGCCCAAACCTTTGCAGAACTTCTTTAGGTTAAATACATTGCGCCCGGCTTTCCTTTTGACACATTTTGCGCAACAAAGACGTGAAAAAAAAACTTTCATACATGTCTCCCTAGATCTATGGACCATATTCTTAAATATAACTTTCAATATGTATCATATAGAAAGCTGAAATATTCCAGATTTTTCCCTATTGGACAAACAATTCCCTACCTACAGCGATGCACCTGCCCCAACAAGAGCGACCCCAACCAGGAACCTGACCCTGGTAAAACCCTATAGTAGCCTTAAACCAATAACATTGCTGGCTGTACAGTAATATATCCAAATAGCAATAATTAGGGAGTCAGAACAAACAAATGTATATAATGACAGCAGATACTGGAGCTATGTAGCGTGAGAATGAACTCTCAACTCTTAACCCCTTTCCTGACAATCGGTCATATTTTTTTGGCTCTTCTTTTGTTTCCTCCTCGCATTCCAAGAGCCATGACTTTTTTATTTTTACATCTACATAGACATATGAGGGCTTGTTTTTGCGGGACAAGATGTACTTTTTAATGGCACTACTGACCATACCATAGAATATTCTGAGAAACCGAAAAAAAATTCTAAGTGGGGTGAAACGTGAAATAAAAAAGCACTTACGCCATGTTTGTGGGGTTCTTGCTTTTATGTTGTTCACTGTTCGGTATAAATGATGTGTTATCTGTATTCTGCATGTTGGTACAATTCTGGTGATACCAAATATGTCAGGTTTTTGTTATGGTTTAGTACTTTGAAAAAAATAAAAACATTCTCTAGTTCTTAAATTTGTGCTGCAGCTGGGGCTTAGTTTTTGAAGGCTTTTTTAAATTTGGAATAAAAGCGACTTTTTGATAATTTTTTTATTCCAATTTGTTGGAGATGTGAAAAAACAAAATTTGGGTGTTTGGAATCTTTTTTTCTTCTCTGGTGTCCAGCGTATAGGATAAAAGATATTATAATTCAATAGACTGGACTTTTGCAGACGCGGTGATACCAATTATGTGTCATTTTTTATTTTTTTTATTTTTCAATTTCAAAATGACAAAAGGGATTGATTTTAACTTTTTTTTTTTTCATATTTTTAAAAATTTTTTTTTTAGTTAGACAAGTAGTTTCCCTAGGGAACTTGACCACTGGAGGGTTGATTGCTTGTACATCCTTCTACATTATATAAATAATGCAGAAGGGTATACCAAGAAGTAATAGAAGCGTTAACATGGCGACTATGGAAGCCTTCATTAGGCTTCCAGCTGCCATGGTAGCCAATCGGCATCCTGCAATCTTATTACGGGTGGGGGATTGTTGATCAGAAGTAGGAACGCCGCCTATGGAGCAGACTCAGCATGTGAGCCTGCTCCTTAGCTCCTTATCAACGTAATGACATATCCATATGTCACATATCAGTAAGGGGTTAAATTTGCAAATTATAGTATCATACAAAGGTAAACACAAAGTGGAGAAGGATAAGCAAAAGTATCACATTGTATCTTTAATGTAATAAATTGAATCATCTACTTCCAATAGACAGCATGTAATAGGAACTGAATGATACAATCTTGATACTTTAATTTACAATAATTTGTATTCTTTGTTAATTTAACATTATTACTTGAATAAGGGTTTTATGACATTAGCTGAACTCTACAGATAAAGTTTACAGCCCTTTGGTTAATGACATGAGCAGTGTTGGACTATGGTTCTTGGCATCCACCAGTGAGTTGATTCTTGGGCCCCACCAATAGAGATGATTCTTGGAGCCCACTAGTAGAGTTGATTCTTGGGGTCCACCAGTGGAGTTGATAGCTGGGGCCACCAGTGGAGTTGATTCTTGGGGCCCACCAGTGGAGTTGATTATTGGGGCCCACCAGTGGAGTTGATTCTTGGAGTCCACCAGTAAGATATTGATTTATTGGGGCCCACCAGTGGAGTTGATTCTTGGGGCCCACTAGTGGAGCTGATTATTGGGGCCCACCAGTGGAGTTGATTCTTGGGGCCCATCTTTGGAGATGATTATTGGGGCCCACCCGTGGAGTTGATTCTTGGTGCCCACCAGTGGAGTTGATTCTTGGAGTCCACCAGTAGAGTTGATTCTTGGGGCCCATCAGTGGAGATAATTCTTGGGATCCACCAGTAGAGTTGATTCTTGGGGCCCATCAGTGGAGATAATTCTTGGGACCCACCAGTAGAGTTGATTCTTGGAGCCCACCAGTGGATCTGATTCTTGGTGCCTACCTGTGGAGTTGATACTTGGGGCCCACCTTTGGAGTTGATTCTTGGGGACCACCAGTGGAGTTGATTCTTGGGGTAGACCAATGCGGTTGATTCTTGCGGCCACCAGTGAATGTGATTCTTGGAGCCTACCAGTGGAGTTGATTCTTGGGGTAGACCAATGCGGTTGATTCTTGCGGCCACCAGTGAAGGTGATTCTTGGAGCCTACCATTGGAGTTGATTCTTGGGGTATACCAGTGGAGTTGATTCTTGGGGTATACCAGTGGAGTTGATTCTTGGGGCTACAGCATGTAAGAAGTTTGATAGAGGGAATGGGGGCCCAACATATGCCCTGTGTGTGTGTACGCCTTGTAGAGTATACCAGAGGAACGGCCTAATAGATTTCTTGTCAATTTTAGACTGGCAGATAATAAATCTTTGATATACTGAGTATACCAAGCAATATATAAGCAATAAAAGGATCAGAATATAAGTCCTCTGTGACTTAAAACAGGAAAAAACTAAGTTAAGTAAAATTTACTTAAATAAGAATTTTATAAAATGTACTACAATTACATTTATTTTGGAAAAGGGGTAAGCAGCAAAAAAAACCTGAAAATACACTACTCACAAAAACTTAGGAATATTTGGCATTTGGTTGAAATTTCAGGATGAACATAAATTTTCTTGAAAATTCTTTTAAATGATCTAATTTAGCCCATATCTTCCATTTAGATGCACTTGTCCAGTGTTTAAGGACTTTTTGCACTACTTGCTGATCTCTAACAAGGAGCTTAATGGCAAAACTCCCAACAGGTGTTTGATCCCTGAATCACCCAATATACTTAGGGGATGAATTTGAATTGGGATTTAAACCGTCCTCCTCATCCTGCTGTTCACATTGTGGCATCATGAGACCAAAACAACTGCTTACAATTGATCAACAGTACCTTGCCATTGGGGCTTAAAAGGGGATGTCTCGATAAGGGGCCCAGGGTTTAGAGTGTCACAGGGGGTCATAGCGATTGTACCCAAGATACAGAGAGACCGGAAGAGTCACAAAAAAGGCAAAAAAAGGGGACCCCCTTTGGTCCATCACGCACTGATGACCGCTTCATTGTAACCAATCCCCGGTGGCGGATATGAACCCCGCACAATTAGGAACGTTTTGGGGGAGGTAAACCCCCAAGCCCACATGTGCCAAATGACCAGCAAGGGTACCTAGACCCACCGGGCACAGGCTTTATGGCTTTCTTTTTCCCATTTTAAAGAAAGGGCCCACTGTAGCTACTTCAACATAACTATTTTACAAAATGACGTGTGTCGAAATATGGCAACATAAAAACTAATGTGAAGTGTTTTTATTAAGCTAAAGTAGTAATGCATGGAAAATATACAAATTTGATGTCCCTGTAATGAACCCATAGAATAAAGATAACACATTATTTATGCTGTGCCTCAAACAAAAAAAAAAAAACCCCCCAAAAAATTTAAACTGTGTTTTTTCCTTTCCCTTCTGGAAAAGGTTAACAATGAGTTGTACGTACCCCCAAAATGGCACTATTGCAAAATATAACTCATCCTGCAGAAAACAATCCTTCATACAGCTAAGTTTGCTGAGAAAATAAAATAGCTATAATTTTTAGATTAAAAAGGAAAAAAAATTGTTCCCTTAAGGTTAGATAGCCCGGTCTTTGGGGGTTAAAGTTTAGGGCCCCGTGTATGAAAAAATTCGGGATTTGAGCTTTGTTGCCCTAGCAACAGACCAAGTATGTTACCAATCGGGGCCCAAGCAAACCCGTCAGAGCTCATAGCAACCCAAAACGAGCTCATATAACCAAAAGAGCTCAAACAACCCAAACAGAGTTTCCCAAACCCCGCAACCAGTCAGAGCTCCAGCAACAATCGGGCCCATAAAACCCCAAACAGGCCATACGACCCAAAACAGAGCTCATAGGCCAAACAAAACTCAAAAAACCCAAACGAGTCATAGAAAACCAAACGGCCCCTAGCAACCAAAACAGAGCTCATAAAAACCATTAAACCACAAAACCAGTAGGCTTATGCAACAATAAGTCATCCCCCTTCGTTTTCCCGAGCACTTATGAAAAAAAACTGAGCTCTGATGGTTTTGCATGAGCTTGATTGGTTTCTATGGCTCGATTGGTCGCTTGGCTCGGTTACTATGGGCTTGATGGTTGAAAAGAGTCGATTGGTTTTCCCATGGGCAACAAGGAAGCCTGACTGCTAACATTTTTTTAAAAGAACCGTTTGTATTTATCAGACAATGCTTCATT
>JAODAL010051621.1:0-26562 GCA_025379985.1 Phyllomedusa bahiana | reverse complement strand
GAATCGACGGAAAAACAGGACGGGAAGACATCGACGGAACAAACAGGAGGTGAGACATGGGAGGACAAACAGGACGGTGAAGGCATCAGACGGACAAACAGGACGGTGAAGGCATCAGATGGACAAACAGGACGGTGAAGACATCAGACGGACAAACAGGACGGTGAAGGCATCAGACGGACAAACAGGACGGTGAAGACCTATTCCTCAGGGAGGAGAAGCTGGAGGAGGTGCTGGAGCCTGCGAGGAGCTGAGGGACAGGCCCCCGTTCTGCTCTTCATCACCTTCCCTGATGAGGAGCCGCTTGCTCTACATTTGCATTGTATTTTTTTTCTATCTGTGAAGCATTTAAAGGTTTTTTCTCCATATTTCGCTTCCTATTTTAGGAATAATATTCCCGGCTGAGCTTCCTCTTCAGCTTTGTGACTTTTATCAGAGAACATTTTCTGTTCTCATCTTGAGCTGAAGGGCTGAGAACTGAACTCAAGTGCGGACGCGGCAGAATCTCATCACAACCCAACGTTTAGCTGCAACAATGTAACCATGTAACAATGTAACCATGTAACAATGTAACCATGTATTTGTGGCTTCCTGATTGTTTTCTATGTATACATTAAGAATAAGAAATCTTATCAAACCTGGGAGAGCGGGGTCTGCAGAAAAGAGGGGACGACACAGAAGATATAGAAGGAAGATGGGGCCCTGGTGGTGAAAAGCTGAGGCAGGGGGTGTACTTACTGTATACAGCTTAGATACAAGGGCTAGATAGAGGAAGGGTGCACATATATACAGCTTAGATACATGACTAGACAGAGTAAGGGTGCACACTTATAAAGCTTAGATACAAAGTCTAGATAGGGAGGGGTGCACATTTATACAGCTTAGATACATGGACTAAATAGAGGAGGGGTGCACACTTATACAGCTTAGATACATGGACTAAATAGAGGAGGGGTGCACACTTATACAGCTTAGATACATGGACTAAAAAGAGAAGTGGTGCACACTAATACAGCTTAGATACATGGACTAAATAGAGGAGGGGTGCACACTTATACAGCTTAGATACATGGACTAAATAGAGGAGGGGTGCACAATTATACAGCTTAGATACATGGACTAAATAGAGGAGGGGTGCACACTTATACAGCTTAGATACATGGACTAAATAGATGAGGGGTGCACAATTATACAGCTTAGATACATGGACTAAATAGAGGAGGGGTGCACAATTATACAGCTTAGATACATGGACTAAATAGGAGGGGTGCACAATTATACAGCTTATATACATGGATTAGATAGAGGAGGGAGGGGTGCATACTTCTAAAGCTTAGATACAAGGACTAAAAGAAGATGTTAAATACAATGGGCGAAATGTATGAACGGTGGTGCTGACCGGCCAGTTCTAAATCGCTTTAAGGTAGTGTAGAATGCGCCAGCATGTAAGAAGGTATTCTTCTGCAGGTCATACATACAGGCAGGGCCGGACTGGGAATAAAAATCAGCCCTGGCACTAAGCCCCCAGCAGCCCACATACAATATCCGCTTACAAAATTTCCCTTGTTCTCGCACCTCGCCACTTTCTAAAATAAACTTCACTATAAAGCTGCTTTCACACTGAGTGTTTTTCGTGCGTTTTTATGCAGAAAGGCAGAGCAGTTAATGCTGTACATTTTTACACAAAAAAACGCATCAAAAAATGCACCAAAACCGCTCTGTGTGAGAGCCCCCTACACACAAGCAAGAAAGAAACAGTGGTGCAGAGAAACCCTCATCACAGAGTCAGGTGTGCACTTGCTTTACAATCCGGGACAAGCCCACACTGACACTACATAAGCACACAACATAACTACAACCCACCCAATCACATCATCAGTAGTCAGGTCACCATCACTGAATACAGCACTGACTCAACACAGAAGTAACATGACCCCTGACAGCAGGGACTCACAGGAGACGTCATCTCTGATGGGAGTTGTTCTCTTCTCCTTTTTGTCTCCTTCTGGCCCAAACCTCCATGATGTCTTCCCTGATGAGTCGTTCCCTTCTATTTTTTCTCTGTCCGGTACAGAATGCAGTGTCCTCTTCTCCCGGTCACTACTCGTCCCTGTAGAATTTACCACAAATACATCTTAGACTCCTCTCTTTTCCAGCACATTCCTAGCAATTCCTCAAACAGCGTATGTTAGACCCTAAAAATTAGAAATTAAAAAATGTCATATAAGTGGCATGTAAATAGGTAGACCCCCCTAAAACGGGCCTTCCTCCATTAATTGGAAGGTAGAAGGGCCTACCCCCGTAATTTGCCCCCCTAAATAAATGGGAGCGGGGGTGCCCCCGTAAAATAGCCAGGTAGTGGGGTGCCCACAGAACTAGCCAGGTAGCTGGGGGGTGCCCCAGTAAAATAGCCAGGTAGCTGGGGTCCACAGTAATACCCGGAGGGCCATAAATTTGCCCGGTAGGGCCTTTTTTAACCAGGGAGGCCATATGTGCCAGGGGAGGGCCGTTTTTAGCCAGGCAGGGCCAGTATTAAAGCAGCGCAGGGGCGTAGTAAGCAGGCGGGCAAGTTGTAGCCAGAAGGGCCAGTATTAGCCAGCAAGGAGTAAATTTTGCCAGGCAGGGCATATGAGCCGGGAGGGCCAGTATATAGCCCGGGAGGGCCGTATGTAGCCAGGGGGGCCCCTATGTAGCCAGGCAGGGCCAGTATAAGTAGGCAGGGCCAGTATGTAGAGGAAGGCAGTAATAGCCCGGCAGGGCCCGTAGTAAGCAGGCAGGGCCGTATGAAGCAGGGAGGGCCAGTATTAGCCGGCAGGGCCGTATGAAGCGGAGGGCCCTTTTGTAGCCGGCAGGGCCGTAAAATTTTGCCAGGCAGGGCCGGGATAAGCCCGGGGGGCCGTTAAGCAGAAGGGGGTTGAACCAGGGCCGTATGTAAGAACAGGGCCAAAAATATAGGGAGGCGGGCCCTTTATAGATAGGGCCCCCTTATAGGTAGACAGGGCGTATAAGCTAGCCCCTGTAATTGCCCCAGTAACTAGACTAGGTAGCTGGGCTGCCACAGTAACTAGCCAGGTAGCTGGGGCTTGCCTCAGTAACTAGCCAGGTAGCTGGGGCTGCCCACAGTAACTAGCCAGGTAGCTGGGGCTGCCCACAGTAATCAGCCAGGTAGGGCCAGTAATTAGCCAGGTAGGGCCAGTATGTAACCAGGTAGGGCCAGTATGTAGCCAGGCAGGGCCAGTATGTAGCCAGGCAGGGCCAGTATATAGCCAGGCAGGGACAGTATGTAAGCAGGCAGGGCAAGTATGTAGCCAGACAGGGCCAGTATGTAGCCAGGCAAGGCCAGTATATAGCCAGGCAGGGCCAGTATGTAGCCAGGCAGGGCCAGTATATAGCTAGGCAGGGCCAGTATGTAGCCAGGCAGAGACAGTATATAGCCAGGCAGGGCCAGTATGTAAGCAGGCAGGGCCAGTATGTAAGCAGGCAGGGCCAGTATGTAGCCAGGCAGGGCCAGTATGTAAGCAGGCAGGGCCAGTATGTAAGCAGGCAGGGCCAGTATATAGCCAGGCAGGGCCAGTATTTAGCCAGGCAGGGCCAGTATATAGCCAGGCAGGGCCAGTATATAGCCAGGAAGGGCCAATATGTAAGCAGGCAGGGCCGTGTATGTAAGCAAGCAGGGCCATTATATAGGCAGGCAGGGCCAGTATATAGGCAGGCAGGGCCAGTATATAGATAGGGCCTTATAGGTAGACAGGGGCAGTATATAGGTAGACAGGGCTGGTATATAGGCAGACAGGGCTGGTATATAGGCAGACAGGGCAGCATATAGGTAGACAGGGCTGATATATAGGTAGACAGGGCAGCATATAGGTTGACAGGGCAGCATATAGGAAGAAAGGGCAGCATATAGGAAGACAGGGCAGCATATAGGCAGACAGGGCAGCATATAGGTAGACAGGGCAGCAGATAGGCAGACAGGGCAGCATATAGGCAGATAAGGTAGTATATAGGTAGACAGGGCAACATATAGGTAGACAGGGCAGCATATAGGCAGACAGGGAAGCATATAGGTAGACAGGGCAGTATATAGGTAGACAGGGCTATATATAGGTAGACAGGGCAGCATATCGTGAAGGCGCTATAGAGACAGGGCAGTATATAGCAGGACAAGGCAGTATATAGGCAGTCAGGGCAGCGTATAGGTAGACAGGCAGATATAGGTAGACAGGGCATGATATTAGGTAGACAGGGCGCATATAGGCATGACAGGCAGATATAGGCAGACAGGGCAGCATTAGTAGCAGGGCAGCATATAGGCAGACAGGGCAACATATAGGTAGAGAGGGCAGCATATATGCAGACAGGGCAGCATATAGGCAGATAAGGTAGTATATAGGTAGACAGGGCAGCATATAGGCAGACAGGGCAGCATATAGGTAGACAGGGCAGTATATAGGTAGACAGGGCTGATATATAGGTAGACAGGGCAGCATATAGGTAGACAGGGCAGCATATAGGCAGACAGGGCAGTATATAGGCAGACAGGGCAGTATATAGGCAGTCAGGGCAGCGTATAGGTAGACAGGGCAGCATATAGGTAGACAGGGCTGATATATAGGTAGACAGGGCAGCATATAGGTAGACAGGGCAGCATATAGGTAGACAGGGCAGCATATAGGTAGACAGGGCAGCATATAGGAAGACAGGGCAGTATATCGGCAGACATGGTAGCGTATAGGTAGACAGGGCAGCATATAGGTAGACAGGGCAGTATATAGGTAGACAGGGCAGCATATAGGTAGACAGGGCAGCATATAGGTAGACAGGGCAGCATATAGGTTGACAGGGCAGCATATAGGTAGAAAGGGCAGCATCTAGGCAGACAGGGCAGTATATAGGCAGACAGGGCAGCATATAGGTAGGCAGGGCAGCATATAGGTAGACAGGGAAGTATATAGGTAGACAGGGCAGCATATAGGTAGACAGGGCAGTATATAGGCAGACAGGGCAGTATATAAGTAGACAGGGCTAGTAGTATTAAAAATAAAAATAAAAACAATACTTACCTGATGTCTCTGTTTCCTCTCCTGTCCTCTTCCCCGGAGCGGCCGCCGGCAGCAGTGTGCGGGATGCGGAGCGGGCGCACGATGACGTCATCACATCACGGGCCTGCCCCGTGGCCTCCTGGGAGCTGAACAGACAGGATCAGAAGATCCCAGCTGTTCAGCCTCGGCTGCTGCTTGCACCTCGCGGTCTGTGACCCGGCCGTGCAGTCGTGTGGCGAGGGGGGCCTGTCAGTCCCCTGTCACGGGGGTCCGGTTGCTGATGCGACTATTGCGGCCCTTGACCGGTGCCGGGACTTGGGGCCCGCCTGGGGGAAACACTGGTCCCTTCGGGGGGCGATTCAAGCCGGCCCTGCGGCCCGGACCCCAGCGGCCCGCCGGGCAAATGCCCGATTTGCCCTATGGGCAGTCCGGGCCTGCATACAGGGCATTGTAGAGCCAATACCACAAGTCTGGCTCAGGCACCACCTTTACCCTGGTCTGTTCTTCTGCCGGTCACACATACAGGGCAGTGTAGAGCAATACACAGTCTGGCTCAGGCACTACCTTTACCTGGTCTGGCTGTTCTTCTGCAGGTCATCCATACAGGGCAGTGTAGAGCCAATACCACAAGTCTGTCTCAGGCACCACCTTTACTCTGGTCTGGCTGTTCTTCTGCAGGTCATACATACAGGGCAATGTAGACAATACCACAAGTCTGGCTCAGGCACCACCTTTACACTGGTCTGTTCTCCTGCATGTCATACATACAGGGCAGTGTAGAGCCAATACCACAAGTCTGGCCAGGCACCACTTTACCCTGGTCGGGTTTCTTCTGCAGGTCTACATACAGGCAGTGTGGGGGCCCAATACCACAAGTCTGGCTCAGGCACACCTTTACCCTGGTCTGTTTTTCCTCAGGTATACATACAGGGCAGTGTAGACCCCAATGCCCCCAAAGTCTGGCTCAGGCACCACCTTTACCCTGGTCTGTTCTTTTGCAGGTCATACATTCAGGGCAGTGTAGAGCCAATACCACAAGTCTTACATGAAAAAACTTTGAAATTCTTAGTTCACATGTTTTTGATCAAAAAATGTTTAAAGCCACCCACGAACTTACAAGTAAATCTCAGGTCGGGTGGTCCTACGCTATCTTGACCTCTCAAAGGCCAAAATCAGGCCTTCTTTGGGGTTTCAACCGACCTCCATTATCCAGAAATAAATAAATAATAAAACACCAACCTTGCAAGCTGCACTCATATAATAGCCTGTGAAAAGTGGGTGGGGTGCAGAAAACCAAAATGGAGGCATCCCTTCCTCCCTAATAGATTAAAAGCAATATATGCCAAAATAAACATTATAGTTCTGCACAAAAAAACTTTTCTTAAAAAACACAATTTTAACCCGTGTGACACTGGTTTCGTGGTTTGCTTAAGCATTTTTTTGATCAAAAACATGAGAACTAAGAATCTCAAAGTTTTTTCATGTATGATAAATAGCATAAAGCTTTTTTAGGGATTTCCATGGATTGTATTGCCCTTTTTGCAGTGGTGTGCCACGGGTAATGGTGTGCGTGTATATATATTATGTGCCGCAACCGGGCCAGTGGCCCCCAGTTTCACATTGTGTTTTTTCAAAATGTTTTTTTGTGCAGAACTATACTTTTATTTGGCATAAATGCTTTTTAAACTATATAGGGAGGAAGTGATTTCCTCCCCTTTTGGTTTCCTGCACCACCCACTTTTTCACACTGTTTTTATATGAGTGCAGCTTGCAGGGTTGGTGTTTTTTTCTTTCTTTCTCGGATAATGGGAGGTTGGTTGACCAATGAGAGGCTGATTTTGGCTCTATTGAGAGGTAAAGATAGCGTTTGGAACCACCCGACCTGAGATCACTTGTAAGTTCGTGGGGGGCTTAAGCATTTTTTGATCAAAAAACATTTTGAACTAAGAATCTCAAAGCTTTTTTCATGTATTATAGATAGCATATATGCTTCTTTAGGGATTTCCATGTATTGTAATACCACAAGTCTGGCTCAGGCACCATCTTTACCCTGGTCTGGCTGTTCTTCTGCAGGTCATCCATACAGGGCAGTGTAGAGCAATACCACAAGTCTGGCTCAGCACCACCTTTACCAGGGGCTGTTCTTTTTGCAGGTCATACATACAGGGAGTGTAGTGCCAATACCCAAGTCTGGCTCAGACACCACCTTTACCTGTTCTGTTCTTCTGCAGGTCATTTCATACAGGGCAGTGTAGGCCAATACCACAAGTCTGCTCAGGCACCCTTTACCCTGGTTCTGTTCTTCTGGGGTTATACATACAGGGCAGTGTAGAGCAAATACCTCAAGTCTGGTCAGGCAACCACCTTTATCCTGGTCTGGCTGTTCTTCTGCAGGTCATACAAAAGGGCAGTGTAGACCAATACCACAAGTCTGGCTCAGGCACCAACTTTACCCTCGTCTGTTCTCCTGCAGTCATACATACAGGGCAGTGTAAACCAATACCACAAGTCTGGCTCAGGCACCACCTTTACCCTGGTCTGTTCTTCTGCAGGTCATACATACCCGGGCAGTGGGGGGCCAATACCACAAGTCTGGCTCAGGCACCACCTTTACCTGGTCTGGCTGTTCTTCTGCAGTCATAATACAGGGCAGTGTAGAGCCAATACCACAAGTCTGGCTCAGGGACCCCTTTACTTGGTCTGGCTGTTTTCTGCAGGTCATACATACAGGGCAGTGAAGAGCCAATACCACAATTCTGGCTCAGGCCCACCTTTACCCTGGTCTGTTTTTCTGCGGTCATACATACAGGGCAGTGTAGAGCCAATACCCCAAGTCTTTCTCAGGCACCACCTTTAAACCCTGGTTCTGTTCTTCTGCAGGTCATACATACAGGGCAGTGTAGAGCCAATACCACAAGTCTGGCTTAGGCACCCTTTAGGATCGGCCTGCTGTACTGTATATTATTCAGTCACTCTACGGAAAAAACCCAATATCTTCACAAGTCTGGCCACAGGCAAACCAAAAAAACCTTTTTTTAAAACAACACTGGGTCCCTGTTCTTTCTGCCCCGGGCCAAAATAAGGGGTTTTAGCCAATACCCTAAAGTCTTTGGGCCCGGTCAATTACCAAAATTTTTCCATGGTTGTTCTTATGATGCCTAAAACAAGGGGAATTTTGGCCAATAAAACCCCATTCCTGTAGGGACAACTTTTTATTTTTTTCATCGGGCAGGTCAAACATTACCCGGTAAATGTAAGCCTCCAAAGGGGTGGTCGGGCACACTCTTTCCCCCGGTTGGGCGGCCCTCACATGAATAATCAGGGGTGTTGTAGACTTCCACAAATTCTGCTAAGATCAAACACCTTTACCCTGGTCTGGCTGATTCTTTTGCTGGTCATACTACAGGGGGGTGTAGAAAAACAATTACAAGACTGGAGAAAACCCCTTTATGGGAATTAATTTTGCAAGCAAAAATTTTTCATCGGGGCGAGGGAGAGCAATTCCAAAAGTTAGGTTTAGGCAAAAAACCAACCCGGGTTACGGTTGTTTCCTTCAGCATTGGTCTCATACAGGGGCGTTTTTTAAAAACCAAAACAACAAGTTTTTGGCTTCAGGCACCCATCCTTTACCCTTTTGGGGTTCCTTCTGCCCAAGTTTTCTTCCATAAGGGCATGGTTTTTAGGAAGCCCTTAAAACGATAGCCAGTCTGGTCAGGGACCACCTGTTACCCCTTCCCGTCCCTTTTGAGGTTCATACTACAAGGAAGGCAGTTAGCCCTTCAATAACCAAAAAGTCTGGGCTTGCAGGGCAACCCCTTTAACCCATCGGCCTCTTCTGAGTTTACTTCGGGGGTTTTAGAGCCTCCAAAAACTTTTGGCTAGGATCCATTATTTACCATGGGGACTTCTGAGGTAATCCCTTCCAAAAGGGCAGGGGTGGACCCTACCACAAGGGGGGGCTCCAGGGGGCACACACTCTTTAACCTTTTGGTCGGGTGTTTCCTTGATGAAGGGGCATAACATACGGGCAGTGTAGACTGCCAGAAATACCACCCAAATCGGCTTAGGCAAAAACATTTGGGAGGGGGAAAAGGATTTGGGGCCCATTCTTCAGGCTAAGATTACAATGGACCTTCCTTTGAAAAAGCAAACCAGGCCCTTCCTCAAGGACCTTTTGGGGGCCGAAGATAAGATCCTACGGTTGCCTTCTAGCTCCAGACCTGTTTTGATCTCTCCAGACTAGGATGTTCCGAACTCGGCTTGCTTTAGCTACAGACTGTTTGATCTTCTGATATATGCTGGACAGTGCTGGATTTGTATAGCTACAGACCTGTTTGATTCTCTAATAGGCTGCAACCTGGGTTGCTTCATGCTACAGATCTGTTCAATCTCTCCCGATAGGACTGTCAGCACGGGTTGCTATAGCTACAGACCTGCTTCTCCTATTAGAAGCCAGTAAACAGCTCCCCTGAATTCAAAATGAAACACCAAGAAAACAGAACTGAGGTGAGAGCTCAATTCACTGTAGTGAGACAACCCTTTAAGTTCTACTCAAACCTTCAACCATGGCAACATCTTCTTGAAATGATTTCAACTTTTTGCCATGAGTTGATTTCATCCTGAGATCTTCCAAAAAAATTTAGGATTACTAGATGGCCTATGTATAATGTTTTGATGAGGCCCAATGAGAAAACTGGACTGAGGTAAGTCCATGTCACAAAGCATGAGCAGGTTGCTGGACCTACTTGATGCCACACTGGGCTTGACTCCAAGGGGGAGTGGGACGTACACTATCGGCTTGTCTCTCATAGATCCTTTCATGGCAGATGGATGGGGGGTTAACTCCTGGGATATGACGCTATTACGGAGTGACGTCTGTGACAGTCCCGGCATGGGTGTGCAGTGACCTCTAAGACTCTGAGGAAATTGACAAAGGCTGGACATCCGCAGTGACAGAGACGCAGAGAACTAGAAGACAAGATACAGACATGGGATGAAAGGCTAGGGACAGACACAGGACGGATATCAAACAAGACACAGAGAACAGAGGCCGAGATACAGGCATGGAACAGAGGCCGAGATACAGGCATGGAACAGAGGCCGAGATACAGGCATGGAACAGAGGCCGAGATACAGGCATGGAACAGAGGCCGAGATCCGAACAGAGGCCGAGATACCGGCATGGAACAGAGGCCAAGATACAGGCATGGAACAGAGGCCGAGATACAGGCATGGAACAGAGGCCTAGATACAGGCATGGAACAAGAGCGGCCGAGGATACAGGACATGGAACAGACGGGCGAGAGATACAGTGCATGGAACCAGAGGGCCGAGAACAGGCATGGAACTGAGGCCTCGAGATACAGGCATGGACAGACGGCCGGGAGATTAAGGATGGAACAGAGGCCGAGAGATGACAGGCATGGCATAAGAGGTCCGAGATAGATACAGCATGGAAAAGAGGCCTATGATACAGGCATGGAGACAGAGGGTCCGAGATACAGGCATGGAACAGAGAGCGAGATACAGGCATGGAACAGTGAGGCCGATATACAGGGGAAACAGAGGCCTAGAGATACAGGTGGGGCTGATGGAACAGATGGCGAGATCAGGAATTGGAACAGTAGGGCCGAGTATACAGGGCATGGAACAGAGGCCTAAGGGACTCAGGAAGCAGCGACGATATCAAACAAGGGATCACAGAGAACAGAACAGTGTGGGATAGAGGGCACGGACACAGAGGACCGAGATACAGGCTACGGAACAAGAGGGCCGAGATTTAGGCATGGAACAGGAGGGCGACGAGATAAGGCCATGGAACAGAGGCACAAGTACAGGCATGGAAAACAGAGGCCGCAGACTCAGGATGGAATTAGGGCAGCCGAGATACAGGCATGGAACCGAAGGCGAGATTCAGGCATGGAACAGAGGACCGAGGATATCAGGCATGGTAACAGGAGGCCTAGATACATGGAATAGGAAACAGAAGGGCAAGGATACAGGCAGTTGAGAACAGAGGCCGAGATACAGGAATGGAAACAGAGGCCGAGATTAGGAATGAACAGAGGCGAGATACAGGCATGGAACAGGAGGCGAGATACTGGATGGGAAACAGGAGGGCCGAGGGATACAGTGGCAGGAAAGACGGCGAGATACATCGAGTAATGGAAACACGAGGCAAGATACAGTGCTATGGAACAGGAGGCGGAGTTACAGGCATGGAACAGAGGCCGTAGATAGATACAGGCACTGGAACACGGAGGCCGAGATACAGGCATGGAAACAGAGGCCGAGGGGATACGAGCATGGAACAGAGCCGAGATACAGGTTCTGATGGAACATGAGATAGCCGAGATCTGGAATGGGAACAGAGGCCGAGAAGATAACAGGCGATGGAACAGAGCCGAGATCCAGGCTGAACAGGCAGCCGAGATACAGGCATGGGAAAAGAAGGCCGAGAGTACAGGCATGGACAGAGTCCGAGAGGTATGCAGGCATGGAAAAGGAAAGCGAGATACAGGCATCGGAACAAGAGGCTAGATAAGGCATGGAACCAGAGGCGTCGCGTAAGGGCATGGAAAACCAGAGACTCCGAGATACAGGCATGGGAAACAGATTCCGAGATACAGGACATGGAAACAGAGGCCCAGAGGTACAGGCATGGAACAGAGGGCGAGATACAGGCATGGAACAGATAGGCCGAGATAAAGGGCATGGAAGGGAGGTTGAGATCAGGAATGGAACAAGAGGCCGAGATACGCAAGGAACAGAGGCGAGAAGATACCAGGCATGGAACAGAGGCCGAGATACAGGCATGGAACAGAGGCCGAGATACAGGCATGGAACAGAGGCCGAGATACAGGCATGGAACAGAGGCCGAGATACAGGCATGGAACAGAGGCCGAGATACAGGCATGGAACAGAGGCCGAGATACAGGCATGGAACAGAGGCCGAGATACAGGCATGGAACAGAGGCCGAGATACAGGAATGGAACAGAGAAGAAGGGCATAAAAATACTGTATAGATGTTATTAACAAAGGTTGCCGCATCAAGAACGAGGATACAGGCATGTAACGAGCTTGGGACAGAAAAGGACAGAAGGCTAAAACTACCAGGCATGGAACAGAGGCCGAGATTACAGGCATGGAACAGAATGCCAGAGTACAGGCTGGACAGAGGCCGAGATACAGGCATGGAACTGAGGCCGAGATACAGGCATGGAACAGATGGCCGAGATAAAGGCATGGAACGGAGGCCGAGATTACAGGCATGGACAGAGGCGCAGAAGACAGGCATGGAACATGATGCCGAGATTACGGCATGAACAGAGGGCCGAGATACAGGCATGGAACAGAGGCCTAAATACAGGAATGGAACAGAGGCCGAGATACAGGCATGGAACGGAGGCCGAGATACAGGCATGGAAAGAGGACGAGCGTACAGGCATGGAACAGAGGCGAGTGATACAGGCATGGAACAGAGGGGCGAGATACAGGCATAGGAAAGGGGGACTGAGATACAGGCATGGAACAGTGGCCGAGATACAAGGCAGGGAATCTGACCAAAAATACAGAAGTCTGGCTCATGCACACACGCCTTTAACCTGGTCTGGCTGTTCCTTGCAGGTCATAGCATACAGGGCGTGTAGAGCAATACCACAATTCTGGTCAGGCACCACTTTACCTGGTCCGGCTGTTTCTGCTGGTCATACATACAGGGCAGTGTAGAGCGAATACCAAAGACTGGCTAGGCACCGACCTTTTACGGTTGTTCTTTTGCGTCAGACATTCAGGGCAGTGTTGAGCCAATCCACAGTCTGGCGTCAGGCATCCTTTACCGCTGGTCTGACTGTTATCCTTGCAGCGTCAATACATACAGGGCGTGTAGAGCAATAACACAAGTATGGCTCGCGCACCACTTTACCCTGGTCGGCTGTTCTTGCTGCCGGTCATCATACATGGCAGTTTAGATAGCCAATACACAAGTTTGACAATGAAAAACTTGAGATTCGTTCTAGTTCAAGTTTTTGATCAAAAAATGCTTTAAGCCACCCACGAACTTAAAGTGATTCAGGTGGTTGGTTCCTACGCATCTTGACTCTCATATGAAGCCAAAATCAGGCCTCTCATTGGGTCAACTCAGCCTATTTATCCAGAAGAAGAAATAAATATAAAACACCACCGCTTGCAAGCTGCACTCATATAATAGCCTGTGAAAAGTGGGGTGGGTTGCAGGAACCCGCAAATGGAGGCATCGACTTCCTACCCTGTGTAAATAGATTAAATTGCAATATATGCCAAATACAACATATAGTTCTGCACAAAAAAAACATTTCTGAAAAAAACACAATGTGGAACTGGGGGAACACTGGGTTCCGAGGGTGTTAAGCATTTTTTTTTGATCAATAAAGCCATGAGAAAACTATGAATCTCAAAGTTTTTTCAAGTTGATAAATGCATAAATGCTTCTTTATGGGGATTTCCATGGATTGTCGTGCCCCTTTGTTATGTGGTGTGACACTGGTCAATGGGTTGTGGTATATATATATATATATGTGGCCGCAACCCTGCCAGTGGCACCCAGTTTTAACATTGTGTTTTTTTCCACCAAATGTTTTTTGCAGTGCAGAACTATACGTTTTATTTGGCATACAAATGCTATTCAATCTATTAGGGAGGAAGTGATGCCCTCCATTTGGTTTCCTGCACCCACCATACTTTTACCGGCTGTTAATATGAGTGCAGCTTGCAGGGTTGGTGTTTTTTTCTTTTTATTCTCAGTGTAATTGATAGATGTTGGTTGAGTCCCCAATGGAGAGGCTCGATTTTGGCTTATTGAGAGGTAATTAGGTAGGACCACCCGACTGAGAACATTGTAAGTTCTTGGGTGGCTTAAAGCAAATTTTTGATTCAAAAACATGGAACTAAGCAGCAGAAGTTTTTTATGTATGATAGATAGCATAAAAGCTTTTTAGGACTTCCATGGATTTGTAAGATCACCGCAGAAGTCTGGCTCAGGCACCAATCTTTACCCTGGTCTCTGTTCTTCTGCAGGTCATTACATACAGGGCAGTGTAGAGCAATAGCACATGTCTTGGCTCCAGGGCTCCACTTTACGCTGGTCTGTTCTTCTGCAGGAGCGATACATACGGGCAGATGTAGAGCCAATACCCAGAAGTCTGGTCAAGCCACCAGCCTTTACCATGGTCTGGGCTGTTCTTCTGCCAGGTCATACATACAGGGCAGTGGTAGAACCAATACCACAAGTTGCTCAGGCACCACCTTTACCCTGGTTCTGGCTGTTCTTTCTGCAGGTATACATGACGCAGGGCAGTGTGGAGCCAAGACCACAAGTCTGGCTCAGGCACCACCTTTTTACCCTGGTCTGGCTGGTTCTCTGCAGGTCATACATACAGGGCCAGTGTAGAGCTAGAATCCCACAAGTCTGGCTCAGGCACCACCTGTTGTCTGTTCTTCTGGAAGGTATAATACAGGGCAAGTTATAGAAGCCTAATAACCACAAGTCTGCGCTCAGGCACCAACCTTTACTCCTGGTCTGATTTATGTGGTCATGATCCAGGGCAGTGTAGAGGCCATACGACAAGTATGCTTGCTCAGGCACACCTTTAACCCTGGTCTGTTTCTTCTGCAGGTCATAATAACAGGGCAGTGTAGAGCCAATACCACAAGTCTGGCTCAGGCACCACTTTACGATGGTCTGTTCTTCTGCAGGTGCACACGATACAGGGCAGTGTCAGAGCCAATCCACAAGTTGGCTCAGGCCACCACCTTGACCTGGTTGTTCATTTGTCTGCAGGTTCCATACATCACCGGGCGAGTGTTAGAGCCAATACCCCAAGTTGGTCAGGCGCCACCACCTTTACAATGGTCTGTTCTTCTGCTGGTCATTACATTTACCAGGGCCAGGTTGAGCCAATACAAGTCTTGCTTAGCACACCTTTACCTGGTCTGTTCTTTTGAAGGTCACACAGATACAGGGCGAGTTGTAGAGACTCAATACCCAGTCTGGCTCAGCACCACCTTACCCTGGTATGGCTGTTCTTGCTGCAGATCATGTAAATACAGGGCAGTGTTGAAGCCATTACCACAAAGTCTGTGCTTCAGGATCTCTTCCCTGGTCTGGTGTTCTTTTGCAGGTCCATAATACAGAGCAGTGTAGAGAAAAATACAAAATGTCTGGCTCAGGCACACCTTAACCCTGGTCTTGTATTACATCTGCAGGACATAATACGGGGCAGTGTAGAGCTAATTAAGACAGTCATGGATCAGGCACCACCTTGCCGTGGTCTGTTCTTCTGCGGTCATACATACAGTGCAGTGTAGGGCTAATACCACACAGTCTGGATCAGGGCACACCTTTACCCAGGTCGAAGGTTCGTTCTGCAGGTCATACATACAGAGCAGAGGAGAGAAAATACCACAAGTCTGGATCAGGCACCACCGATTCCCTGGTCTGGGTTGTTCTTCTGCAGGTCATACATGCAGTGCTGTGTAGGGCCTTAACCACAAGTCTGGTCTCAGGACCACATTAACCTGGTCTGGCTGTTCTTTTACAGGTCATACCATACTGGGCAGTGTAGAGCAATTCAAAGTCTGGCTCAGGGCACCACCATTTACCCGTGGTCTGTTCTTTGACAGGTCAGACATACAGGCGTGTAGCCCAATACACAGTCTGGCCTCTGTCAGTACCCACCTGTTAAACTCGGTCGCGTTTTATGCAAGGTCCATTCATACAGAGCAGTGTAGAGCCAATACCAAAGTTGGCTCAGCATCACCTTTACCTGGTCTGGATGTTCTTCTTGCAGCGTCTATACCATACAGGGGCGTTGTAGAGCCAATACCACAGTCTGGCTCAGAACACTTTTACCTGGTCTGGCTGTTCTTCTGCTGAATACCTTACAGGACAGTGTAGAGCCAATACCACAAGTCTAGGTCATGGACACCACCTTTACCTGGTCTGTTGCTTCTGCAGGTTCATACATATCAAGGGCAGTGTTGAGACCAATACAACAAGTCTGGCTCCAGGAAACCACCTTGCCCTGGTCAGGCTGTGTTCTTCTGACAGGGTCATACATACTGGGACAGTGTAGCGCCAATACCACAAGTTGGCTTTGGCACATCTTGGAGTGGAACGGATTCTTGGGGCCCATTCTACAGCTACTGTATATACTATTCATGACTCTTTCTCTTTGAAAAGCAAACCCAGGCCTATCTTGCTCAATGTTCAATTGTGGGCCAGACAGAGCCTAATTGGATTTTCCCTTTGAAACAATAATTTTTTTCTTTTGTTGTTTAAATCTAAACATCCAAAATGTTAATTCCATAGATGGCGCACTTCAATTTGGTTGCCTCACATGTACTAAAAGTATGGGTTTTACTCTTTTGCTGCACATTACTTTTATTCCAATAACAGCGCTTCCGGATGTGGCACAGGCCGGCTTATTACAAGTTCAAATTCCTTAGAATGTGAAATATGATTCTGGACTTTAATAGATGCCTTAAAGGGCACAAAGTGAGAGAATTCCTGCTGCTTCCAATAACATTTCATACGCTCTTTCACATTTGTTATTTGTGGACAACAATTTTCTATTTATAATTCAGCAAACGATCTGCTTAACGAGCATTGCTCCATGTAAGTTACAGATAAATGTATTAGGCCTACCTGAAGAGGCCATGTAAGTGGCAAGGTCACTATTTACTCATTCCCACCCCCCCCCCCCCCGGATAGAGGAGCAGGCCGCACTCCAGCAATGAATATTTCAATGTAATGATTGATTCTTCTACAGTTCAGACCTGAAACCGATCAGAACACAATGAAACAATAGAGTGAGCTGATTCATAGGGGGCTTTCTTGAATGCAGTGTCCCCATGGAGTGACACGCAGTGAGGGTATGCAGTGAAGAGCATGGGATGGGCAGGACCTAGAAGAAGAAACACTTAGAAGTGTAATTAATACTGCAAAATGCAAAATAAGTATGTTCTGCAGGAAGGAAGCGAGGGAGGAACAACAATTCATAAAAGTGAAGAAATAAATTATCAGAAAGTACAACGCAAAGCAACCTGGGAGATACGGTCCGATGGTTGGCAGATACAGCCATTAAAGGGGTTGTCTCATACCAGGGATCGCTGCTTTATATCGTGTTAACGATCTTGCGTTTCAGAAAAAAGTCCACTTTGCAATTGAGTCCATTACCAGTTGTCTACCTTTGATTCATAGTATCCCCTTTGTATGGCTGCACAGCTCCTCAGGTGTGCTATAGTCTACAGCGGGTGACCTGTGTTTGATCTGTCTCTCGATAGCTGTCAGAACTCGGTTTGCTATAGCTACAGACCAGTTTGATCTGTCTCCTGATATGCTAGCCAGTGATGGTTAGTATAGTACAGACTGTTTGATTTTCTACTAATAGGATGCCAAACCACTGGGTTGCTATACGCTACGATACTGTTCCAATCTCTCCGATAGGCATGTCGAGGCATGGTTGCTATAGCTACAGGACTGGCTTCTCTTTAGAAAGCAGTAAACACGCCCTGAATTCTAAATGAAACCAGAAAACAGAGAACTGAGGTGAGAGCAATCACTGTAGTGAGACAACCCCTTTAAGTTCCTACATCAACCTCAACCATGGCCAACAGCTTCTTGAAATGTTCACGTTCCCCTGAGTTGATTTATCCTGAGATCCTCCAAAAACATTCTAGGATTACTAGATGCCTCTGTGTGAGGGCCCATGATGACATAGACTGAGGTAAGTCCATGTCAGGAATATGAGAAGGTGTTGACTACAGTCCACATGGCTTGCTCCACGGTGGAGTAACTATCGAGCTCTAGATAGAATTTCATGTCGAGATGGGTTATTAGTTGGTGACCATTAGGAGTGACCTCGGAGCAGTCCCCGGCGGTGGCAGATGACCTCAGACCTGCCAGAAAGTGCAAAGGCTGACACCACAGTGACAGAGAGAGAGAACTAGAAGACAAGATACAGACATGGGATGAAAGGCTAGGGACAGACACAGGACGGATATCAAACAAGACACAGAGAACAGAGGCCGAGATACAGGCATGTAACAGAAGAGGCCGAGTTACAGGCATGTAAAACAGAGGCCCGAGATCAGCATGGAACAAGTGGCCGAGATACAGGTCATGGAACAGAGGCGAGATTCGGCATTTTGGTGGAACCCAAGAGGCGAGGAGGCGAGATACAGGCATGACAGACGGCCGAGATAAGGACATGGAACAGAGGACCGAGATACAGGCAATGGAACAGAGGCCAGAGAGAGGATACAGCATGGAATGGCAAAAAGAGGCCGAGATACAGGCATGGAACAGAGGCCAAGATACAGGCATGGAACAGAGGCCGAGATACAGGCATGGAACAGAGGCCGAGATACAGGCATGGAAAGGAGGCCGAGATACAGGCATGGAACGGAGGCCCGGATACAGGAATGGAACAGAGGCCGAGATACAGGCATGGAACAAGAGGGGACCGAGATACAGGATGGAACAGAAGCGAGATACAGGCATGGAACAGAGGCCGAGATACAGGCATGGAACAGAGGCGAGATACACGGATGGAACAGAGGGCAGAGATACAGGCATGGAAAAGACGGCGAGATACAGGCAGGAACAGAGGCCATGGACAGAATAGGACGGACTATCAACAAGATCACAGAGAACTGACAGAGCTAAGGCATGGAAGAGGCCGAGATAACAGGCATGGAACAGAGGCGAGTACAGGCATGGAAAGAGGCCGAGATACTCAGGGGGCATGACAACAAGAGCCGAGACTACAGGCATGGAACAGAGGCCGAGATACAGGCATGGAACAGAGGCCGAGATACAGGCATGGAACAGAGGCCGAGATACAGGCATGGAACAGAGGCCGAGATACAGGCATGGAACAGAGGCCGAGATACAGGCATGGAACAGAGGCCGAGATACAGGAATGGAACAGAGGCCGAGATACAGGCATGGAACAGAGGCCGAGATACAGGCATGGAACAGAGGCCGAGATACAGGCATGGAACATAGGCCCTGAGATACAGGAAATGGAATGGAGTGTCATACAAGAGGACAGAAATTGATAGGGCCCTCAATATTCTGTGTCCATTATCTCCTCATGAGTGTAAAGTCTTGTGATCAGGGCCCTCACTCCTTTTGTCCTCATATTCCTCATAGAATGTAAGCTCTATGTGGTCAGAGGTCCTCCACTCCTCTTGTGGTTCTCCTATCTCATATAGATGTAAGCTCTTGTGATCAAGGACCCTCACTCCTCTTATGTCCACTCTATATTCCTCTAGATTGAAAGTCTTGTGCAATCAGGGCCATCAACTCCTACCTGTGTCCTCTATCTCCTCATAGATTGATAAGCTCTTGTGATCAGGGCCTCCACTCCTCTTGTTCTCTTCTATGTCCTCTTAGATTGTAAGCTCTTGTGATCAGGGACCCTCACTCTCTTGTGTCCTCTATACTCCTCATAGATTGTAAGCTCTTGTGGATCAGGGCCTCACTCCTTCTGTGTCCTCTATCTCCTCATAGATTGTAAGCTCTTGTCGTTCAGGGCCTCAATTCTCTTGTGTTTCTATTCCACATAGATTGAAAGTCTTGTGATCAGGATCCACACTCCTCTTGTCTCCTCTAATCTCCTCTTATAGAGTGTACAGTCTTGTGATCAGGGCCCTCCACACCACTCTTGTTCTTCTACTATTCCTCATAGATTGTAAGCTCTTGTGATCAGAGCCCTCAGTCCTCTTGTTGTGTCCTCTATCCTCATAGATTGTTAAGCTTTGATGATAAGGGCTCCCTCTTTTCTATTGTGCTCTCTATTCACCTCATAGATTGTAAGCCTTTGTGTATCGAGGCGCCCTCACTCCTCTTGTGTCCTCTATCTTCCTCATAGCATTAGTAAGCCTCTTGGATAAGGGGCCCTTCCACAATTCTCTTGTGTTCTCTATCTTCTCATAGATTGTAAGCTTCTTGTGATCAGGACCCTCATCTTTGTGCCTCCTATCTCCTCAGATCTGTAAGTCTTGTGAGTGACAGGACCCTCAACTCCTATTGTCGTGACCCGCCTTTCTAGCCCATAGATTGTAAGCTTCTTGTGATACGGACCATCACTCCTCTTGTGTCCTATACTCTGTCTTTATTGTAAGCCTCTTGAGCGATGTCAGGACCTCACTCCTCTTGTGTCCCCGCTTTTCCCCATTATATTGTAAAGATCTGTGAGCTCGGACTCACTCCTTCTTGATGTCCTCCTTTCCTCATAGATTGTAAGCTCTTTGATCAGGATCCCTCACTCCTCTTGTGTACCCCTCTATTCTCCTCATAGATTGTAAGCTTCCTGTCGATCAAGCCTCCTCAATCCTCTTGTGTACCTCCATATCTCCTAATAAGAGTTGTAAGCTCTTGTGGATTCAGGAGCCTCAGTCTCAGGTGTCCCCTCTGTCTCTCATAGAAGTAAGCTCTTTGTGAAATCAGGGCCCTCACTCACTCTTGTGTTCCTCTCTAATCTCACATCATAGATTGTAGCTCTTTGTGATTCAGGGACCTCACTCCCTCTTATGTCCCTTATATTTCCTCATTGATATGTAAGCTCTTTTGTGATCAAGGGGACCTCACTCCTCTTGTGTCTTGTATCTCCTCATCAGATTGTAAGCTCATGTGATAAGGACAACACATCTCTTGTGTCCCGCGCTTTCTCCCCTTAGATTGTAAGTCCTTCGTGATTCAAGACCCTCACTCCTCTTGTGTCTTAAGCTATCATTCATATAGATTGTAAGCTCCTGTGATCAAGGCGCGCTCACTCTCTCTTGTTGTGTCCTCCTCTATCTTCCTCATGTTTGTAAGCTTTTGTGAATCAGAGACCTCAACTTCCTCGCTCTGTGTACTCATATCCTCCATCATGAATTGTAAGCTCAATTGTGATCAGGAACCCGTCATCTCCTGTGTCCTCAGTACCATATCTCTCACTTGATTGGTAGAGTCTTGTGCATCAGGACCACTCACTAATCCCTGTGGACATTCTACCTCCTCATAGATTGTACTGAATCATGTGATCAGGACTTAGTCCTTTGGGTCCCTTCCTATTCTATAGATTGTAAGCCATGTGTCAGGATCCCATAATCCTCTGGGTCCCCTCTGTCTTCATCAGATAGTAAGCTCTTGTGTTCAGGGACCCTCATCCTCTTTGTCGTTCCTCCTATCTCCTAATAAGATTGGTAAGCTCTGGTTCATCAGGACCCTCCACTCACTTTGTTTCCTCCTATTCCTCATAGATCTTGTTCGCTATCTTGTGATCAGGGCCCTCACTCCTTTGGTTCCCCTTATCTGACCTCATATATTGTAAGCTCTTGTGGATCAGGATTTCCTACACTCTCTTGTCTCTCGATCGCCTGCATAAGAGTGTAAGCTCTTGTAGTCTAAGGACTCCTCCACCTCCTATCGGTGTCCTCTATATCCTATAGATTGTAAGCTCTTGTGAATCAGGCCCTCTATCCTGTTCTTGTGTCCTTTACATATCCTCTACATTGTAATGCTTATGTGATCAAGGACCCATCTCTCTCCTATCGTGTCCATTATCTCCTCACTAGATTGTAAAGCTCTCTTATGAATCAGGACCCTCATCATCCTGTGTCCTCGACTACCTATAGTATTGTTTAGCTCATGGTGAATCAGTGACCATTATACTTCTTAGCTAGTCACTCCTCTATCTCCTCATAGATTGTAAGTCTTAATTGTTCAAGACCCTCATCATCTGCGTGTCCTACTATCTCCTCATAGATTGTTATGATCGTGTGAACTGCGACCCTCAACTCACTCCTTCGTGTCCACTCTGTCTCCTCTCATAAGTTTGTAGCTCTTCGTAGATCTGGACCACTCTCATATCCTCACTTCGTGTCTCCCGTCTATTCTCCCTCATAGATTGAAAGCTCTTCTAGAACTTCTCTGGGACTCTCAATCTCTACTGGTTCCTCTACCACTTCATATAGATGTAAGAGCTCAGTTGTGACTCAGGGGAGCGCTATAAGCCTTCTCTGTGGACTCTGCCTCTTATATACATCATAGTTTGTCTATCTGCTCTTATGATCACGGTCCCTCTCACTACCTTTTGGTATCCTCGTCTCTACCTCATTTGATATCGTCAAGCTCTTGTGAAGGCAGGAACCATCTACTCCTCTTTGTGAGACCACTCTGTCTCCTCACTAGATTCGTAAGTTACTGGTTCGGGAACTATCTACTTCTTGTTGTGTCTTCTTTCTACCCTCAATAGTATTTGTATAGCTTCTTGTGATCAAGGGACCCGTCGACGTCACCTCTTGTGTCCCTCACATTGTACTCCACTAATAAGATTGTGACAGTCTTAGTGAATACAGCGGCCCTCATAATCCTCTCTGGTCCTCTCTATTCTCATCATACGATTGTACAGCTGTTGTGGATACAAGGATCCCTCACGTCCTTTGTGTCTCCTATTCTTTTTTCAACTCATTGAGTGTAAGCTCTTGATGAGCCATGGGCACTCACGACCTTTGTGTTCCCATCTATCTCCTCAATAGATCTGTCAAGCTTGTGTCAAGGACCTCTCACTCGCCATGTGTCACATCTACCTCCTCATATTTGTAAGCTTACATGTGATAGGAACCTTAACATTACCTGTCATCGTGTGTCCCTCCTCTCTATATCCCTCATAGAGTATGTATATTTAGCTCTTATGTTAGAGGACACTCCTCTGTAAGAATTTGGAGGTCTATCCAGTCCTCATACTTCATAGATTGTAAAGCTCTTGTGATCAAGGACCCTCAGACTACCTATTGTGTCCTCTATCATCTCCTATTTAGATTGTAGCTATCGTGTGATCAGGATCTCACTCCTCTTGTGATCCTCTCTCTCCTAATTAGATGGTAACGCTCTTGTCGATCAGACCTCACTCCTCCTTCCTTGATGTCCCCATACCTCCTCATAGATTGTAGCTCTTGTGATCAGGCCCTCACTCATCTTGTGTCCTCTCTATCCTAATTAGATTGTAAGCTTCTTGTGATCAGGATCACTCACTCCTCATGTAGTCTCTATCTCATCATACTAGGATTGTAAGATCTCACCCTTCTCTGTGATCAGGACCCTCACTCCTCCTGTGTCCCCCTACTCCTCTATAGATTGTAAGCTTTGTGATAGGGCCTCACTATATTGTCTGTACTCCTATTCCGCATAGATGTAAACGTCTTGTATGATCAGGTACCACCTCATCTTCCACTCCTGTGTCCCTCAACTCCTCACTTAGATTGTTAGCTATTTCGTTGTTCCGAGGGACTCACTCATATCTTCGGTTCCCGCTACTCCTCTAAGATTGTACGCTCCTCTTGTGATCTGGACCCATCACTCCTCCTGTTGTACCCCTACCTCCTCTAGTATAGGTAAGCTCTTGTGATCAGGACCCTCACTCCTCATGTGTTCCCTACATCTCATAGATTGTAAGCTTTGTGATCAAGGGGACACTCAGACTCCTTCCTTGTCTTAATCTATATCCTCATAGATAGTAAATTGCCTCTTGTGATCAGGACCATACTCCATCCTGTGTCCTCCACATACCTCTCATTTTAAGATGTGCTAAGCTATGTGTGATCAGGACCCTCACCTCTCTTGTGTCCCTGTAATCCTACTAGATTGTACTCTTGTGATTGGGACCCTAATCTCCTCGTAGTCCCCTCTATATCTCCTCTTAGATCGTAAGCTCCTTGTGATCAGGAGGCCCTCACTTTATCTTGTTCTCCTCTATCCTCCCTCACTGATTGTATGTCTTAGTGTCAGAGGACCATCAACTCCGCCTGTGTCCTCTACTCTCATAGTTGTAAGCTCTTGTGAATCCAGGGACCCTTCACTCTTGTGTCCTTATATCCTCATACGATTGCCAAGCTACTTGTATCAGGGCCCTCACATCCTCTTGTGTCTCTACACTCCTCATATATTGTAAGCTTTTGTGATCACGGACCTCATCTCTTGTGTCTCTTACCTAATCATAGATAGTAAGCTCATTTGTTAAGGACACCTTCAAATTCCTCTTGTGTCCTCTATTTCCTACTAGATTGTAGCTCTTGTGATCAGGAGCCCTCACTCTCCTGTGTCCTCTACCTCTCTAGAATGTAAGCTCTTGTGATCAGGACCCTCACTCCTCTTGTGTTTCCTCTACCTCCTCATAGATTGTAAGCTCTATTGGTTTCTTCCTACGTAATGACTGATCTTGTCTGTACCTGAACGCTCTGCTTTGTACTGCGCAGCAGAATATGTTGGTGCTATACGTCTATGAATAATATTATTAGATTTATCTCAGTTACAGCAAGCGATGGAGATAACTATAATACAGGTTCAGGACTCTATCACAATCCATCATGTTCTATCCTATAATCATTATGCAAATCCTTATCATTTTGAGTTCACAGTCTTCCCCCGTGATTTGCACGGTCTCTCTTCTCCCCCAATGGCCGACGTTGGAGGCCTGTAATGTAGGTGCCCCCCTGCAGGTCCGGGCGGCGGTGTATAAACGGGCCGGCTCTACCTCTGAAGTCTAATTTCAGCACAATTACCATTTATTGAATAAAGGAAGCAAAAAGCAACAATTTTGTAACACATGAAAGAGCCTTGTAGTAAACACCTTGTGGCCATGGAGGGAATGTACAAGGTAACACTGTGTCCCCTGTGCAGCATTTGCAGAGGACTCCCCATTACCGGGCACTTACTGCTATTACATAGTATTTGCTTCACAGGTTCAGTCCGTCCTGCGAGGCGTCTGCACCTTTATATGAAAATCTGCAGAATAGTCCGTGATGATCCCGTGGAATTACATGTCCTCGGCGTCCATTCTGCTGTTATTGTGAAGCCGCCTATAGTAACCGGACGGCTCGCTGCTCCTGGGGGTGGACACTTTTCACATAATGGACCCTTTATGTTTGTGCTTCCATTTGTAGCATTATTTTCTGGCTGTTATTATGAGCGGCCATTAGCGGGTTGTGGGAGGAGATACAGATTTTCCATCAAAAACCGACCTGGAATGATAAGTCCTTGAGCCGTCCTAGTGCAGGAGATTTTATAACACCTTAAAGGGGTCGTCTCACTACATTGATTCCTCTTACCTCAGTCCTGTTTTATTGATTCATGTGAGATTCAGGGTCGTGTTTACTGGTTCCACTAGGCTGCAGTAGAAGCGCCAGGTCTGTAGCTATAGCAACCAGAATGGCAGCTATCAGGAGAGATGAAACAGGTCTATAGCTTATCACCAGTGTGGCAGCCTATCAGGAGAAGATCAAAATCAGGTCTGTAGCTATACGTAACCACTGTGGCAGCTTCAGGAGAGATGATAAGGTCTGTAACCATAGCAACAGTGCTGGTAGTGGAGCCTATAAGGAGAGAATCTGAACAGGTTTGTTAGCTATAGCGACCAGTGCTGGCAGCATCTCAGGGAAATTCGTAACTGCGTATGTAGCTTAGCAACCAGCGCTGGCAGCCTATTCAGGAGATATTGAGTCAGGTCTGTAGCTATAGCGTATCAGTGCTGGCAGCTTATAAGGAGAGGATCGACCAGTTCTGTAGCTATAGCAACCAGCGCTGAGAGCCTGATACAGGAGTTACTTGAAAAGGTCTGTACTATAGCGACCAGTGCTGGCAGCCTATCAAGGTGAGATCAAAACAGGTCTGTAGCTATAGAAACCTAGTGCTGGCAGCCTATCAGGATAGATCGAACAAGATCTATAGCTATAGAAAACCTGCGACTGGCAGCCTATCAGGAGATAAGTGAACATGTGGTCTGTAGCTATAGCATCCTAGCGCTGCCAGAGTACAGGAGAGATTGAAACATGATCTGTAGATATAGCTACAGTGCTAGCAGCCTATCAGTAGAGATTCAAATAGATTCTTGTAGCATAGCGACAGCGCTGGCAGCCTTATCAGGAGAGACTCACACAGGTCTGTAGCTTATAGCGACCAGTGCTGGCAGTCTATCAGGAGAGATTGAATACAGGTCTGTATCTATAGCGACCTGAGGAAGCTGATGCAGACCATACCGAGGAGGGATATCTAGGAATAGGTTGGGACACTGTTAATGGACACATATTATAAAGTGACTTGTTTTTGCGAGATCTTTAACATAAAAAGCAGCAATCCCTGTAGTGAGACAACCCCTTTAAGGACAAAGGGATTTTTGGAATTTTTGGTCATTGTTTTATTCCTTTACTATGTTTTTCATTATTTTTCTGTCTACATAGTTATTGGGGGTGGGGCTTGTTTTTTTGGGGGGACAACATGTACTTATTAATGGTATCATTGCCCGGACCACCATACTGGGAAACCCGCAAAAAGAAAATGTGAAAAAACAATGCAATTGCGCAATTTCTTTGTGGGTTTCATTTTTATGGCGTTCACTGTTTGGTAGAAATGACCTATTATCTGTATTCTGTAAACCACGTATATTAATTGTGTTATGTCATATTTGAAAAAAATATTTGCTTTGCTTCGCCAAT
>JAODAL010051620.1:0-26562 GCA_025379985.1 Phyllomedusa bahiana | reverse complement strand
GCGTTTGAAATTTTAGATGAAACGTGGCTGGCCGGGGAAGGGACGGTTTTTTTCTGGCAAAGGGAAATGCCTGTCGGCACCCGGTTTATTGGGGGCAACGGGGGCCCTGACGTGGGGGAAAACCCATCTGTGTCCCCAGACGGAAAGGAAAAACTTTTCCCCCGGGCCAAAACCCTGGAAAATGCCGACATTCGGGGTTTTTGGGCCCTTTGGGGAGGGTTTGGGTTAAAGTGTTTCTTCTGCTCCCAAACCGGGAAAGGGACGAAGGCGGGCCCTGCTAGCCTGGCCGTGTATGGCGTGCCAGGGGTGTCAAATGGCGGAAGGGGGAAGGGGGGGGGGATGGGTTCTGGTGGTGGGGGTGGTATTTCGGGCAAACGGTGGAGGCTGAAGGGGGAGGCTAAATCCCTGATCATGACTTGAGAGACATGGCAGCTGGGGAAACGTTGGTGGTGGGGGAAAGGAGGAGGGGGAGACAGAGGGTGGACAGTTGGTTGGGGGCCCCGGCGTGGGTTTGGGCCCTTTTTTTTGGCCCAAAGGTTCCCCCCAATTTAACAATGCATTCGCTGCATGTGACTAGACATGTTGGTGGGGGTTTAAACCACTTAAGGTTCTTGCCTCTTTTTGGGTTTTTGGCAAAGGGGCATATGAATCGTGGGTGAATCAGAGGCTTGCTCAAAAAAGGCCCGGGGCTTGAGGGGTCCTGGACCTTTTGACGGGGGAAAAGGGGCCGGGGGGGAGCGGGGTTTGCGGGGGACCGTGGCTGGAAAAATCATATCAGCGGACTTCTCCCCGACCGCCCTTTTTTGGGGGGGACCCATATTGAAAACAAACCCCATCCGTCTTCCCCCCTCTTTCCATTTGATAAAGCGCTGCAAGCAAATTCTGGGGAAAAAGGGGCCAGGAGGGGACCCCGCAATGTCGTCATCATTTTCATAAATCAACACGGTGACTTGGTCGTCAGGACTTTCTGCTCCAGAAGCTGGGGCTAAAGAAACGGGGAACTGAAAAGGCGTTGCCGACCCGGCCGGGTTTTTTTTGGCCGATTGACCGGTTTTCCTTCACCTCCTCTGATGGATCGGGAACTGGGCGTCAGAGCAGATTTAAATCATCCTCTTAAATTTTTTTAAAACATCCCTTCAAACCCCCAAAACCGCATTTTGTCATCAAAGGGGTTTCAGAAAATGGTTTAAATCCACAGTGGGGGTACACGAGTTAAATTTTGGGGCTGCTTCATGTTGGAGGGATGCTGATGATGCTGAGGGCGACTTTTGGGGCCGTGACTGCGGGGACGAGGAGGAAAGGACTGTAGATGCAGGTTGCGTAACCATGAAGGAAGTTTGGGCGGGGATGTTCGTTACTTAGATTCACAGGCCTGACCAGCGATGACAGGCCTGCGGTCTGCAACTGACGATCCGCTGGTTTGCGTTTTGTCGCCAGCATAAAGGGAGGGACCTTTTCAATTACCTTGGGGTAAAATTCTTTTTTAAGTTTTCCAATGCTTTTTTCTCCATTTTCCCAAAAAAAAAAAAGTAAATGGAATTTTTTTGGAAATTTTTTAAAAACGGTTTTTTACCCTTTCAAAAAACCCTTTTAAAAAAATTGTGGTTTTTTAAATTTTTAAATGGGGGTGTTCTTTAAGAAATGGGGTGGAAAAAGTCCCAAAAAAAAACGTAAAAGTTTGTTTTGGTATAATTTAAAAGGTATTTTTTTCACCTTTTCCCAAAAATTTTCCCCCTGGTGAATATAGAATTGCTGTTTTTTAAAATTTTCGTAGTGCTGGTCAATGAAAAAGTGCTGGGGGCGCAAAAGTCAAAAAACACGTAAATGTTATGTTTTAATTTTAATTTAAAAGGTATTTTTTGCCTTTTAATTCACCCGTGGGGGAATATTTTGAATTTCTGTTTTAGATTTACGTTTGATGCTGCGGGCAATGAACAGTGCTGGGGGGGCAAAAGTCAAAAAACACGTAACTGTTATGTTTTTTTATTAAATAAACGGTTTTTTTTTTCACCTTTCAATTCACCTGTGGTTTAAAATGAAATTTTGGGTTTTAAAATTTGTAGTTTCTGCGTCAATGAAAAAGTGCTGGGGTGCGCAAAAATCCAAAAAAAAACCTAACTGTTTTGTTTTTTATATAAAAAAACGGTTTTTTTTTTGCAACCCTTTTAATTTTCCTGTGGGGAATTTTAGAATTGCCCGTTTTAAAATTTACGTTGATGCTGCATCAATTTAACAGTGCTGGGTTTTCGCAAAAGGGCAAAAAAAACCCTAACTGTTAGGGTTTTTATATATTTTAAAGGTATTTTTTTTCACCCTTTTAATTTTAAAATGTGGTGAATTTTAGAAAATTTCTTTTTTTAAGATTTACGAAAATGCTGCGTCAATGAACAGTGCTGGGTGCGCAAAAAGTAAAAAAAAAACCGGGAAAAATGTTAGTTTTGATTTAATTTAAAAGGTATTTTTTGGGACCCCTTTTAATTCACCTGTGGTGGAAAAATAGAAATTTCTGTTTTAAGATTTCGTGATGCTGCGTCAATGGACCCGTGCGGGGTGCGCAAAAATTTAAAAAAACCCCGTAACTGTTATGTTTTTAATTTTTAAAAAAGGTATTTTTTGCACCTTTCAATTCACCGGGGGTGAATTTTAGAATTGCTGTTTTAAAAATTTTGTAGATGCCCGGTCAAGAAAAGTGCTGGGTGCGCAAAAATCAAAAAAACACGTAACTGTTATGTTTTGATATAATTAAAAGGTTTTTTTTTGAACCCTTTTAATTTTACTGTGGTGGGAAAATAGAATTGCTGTTTAAACATTTACGTAGAAGCTGCCTTCAATGAAAAGGTGGGGTGCGCAAAAAAAAAAACCCCGTAACTGTTATGTTTTGATATAATAAAACGGGGATTTTTTGCACTTTCAATTCCCTGTGGTGAAAAATAGAATTTTTTTTTAAGTTTTTCGTTTGATGCTTTCGTCAATGAACGTGTGGGTGCGCAAAAGTCAAAAAACACTTTAAATGTTAAAGTTTTTGAAAATAATAAAAGGTATTTTTTGCAAACCTTTTTAATTCACCTGGGGGTGAATATGAATTTCGTTTTAAAATTTACGTAGATGCTGCTCAATGAAAAAGTGTGGGTGCGCAAAAAAATCAAAAAAAACGTAAAATGTTTTGTTTTTATTTAATAAAAAAGTATTTTTTGCACCTTTCAATTTTACCCGTGGTTTAATATAAAAATTTTTGTTTTAAAGATTTACGTAGATGCTGGTCCCAAAGAACAGGTTTCGGGTGCGCAAAAGTCAAAAAACACGTAACTGTTTTTTTGATAAAAAAAAACGGTATTTTTTGCAACCCTTTTAATTCACCCGTGGTGAAAATAGAATTTCTGTTTAAAATTTTTGTAGTTGGGTGAGTTTTCCCCCCGATGAAAAGTGTGGGTTTCGCCCAAAGTTTTAAAAAAACCCTATCTGTTTTTGTTTTGAAAATTTTTTAAAAAGGTATTTTTTGCACCTTTTAAATTTACTGTGGTGAATATAGAATTTCTGTTTTAAAATTTACGGGAGATGCTGCGTCAATTAAAAAAGTGTGGGTGCGCAAAAGTCAAAAAAAAAACGTAAATGTTTTTGTTTTGGGTTAATAAAAAAGTATTTTTTTCAAACCCTTTTAATTTTTCCCCCTTTGGTTTAATATTGAATTTGTTTTTAAGATTTACGTAGTTGCTGGTCAATGAAAAGGTTTGGGGGCGCCCAAAAATCAAAAAAAACAAAAAATGTTTTGTTTTTATAAAATAAACGGTATTTTTTGCACCTTTTAATTCACCTGGGTGGTAAGGGAAATTTCTTTTTAAGATTTACGTAATTGCTTTCGTCAATGAAAAAGTTTCTGGGTGCGCAAAAGTCAAAAAACAAATAACTTGATGTTTTCGTACAATACACGGTATTTTTGGCAACAAAAAACCTGTTGACTACAAGATTGTGGTTTGAATTTAAGTGCAAGGTTTGGGTATATCAACGTTCAAAAGGTGTAATGGGTAAAAATTTAACCCTATCTGAAATGTATACTGATAATAAAAGTGGAGTTTTGCAGCTAACAAAGAGACCTGCTTTTCTAGAAATTATGTTTATCCAATATAAGTTCAGGCTGCCCAATATCAGGAAATATTTCAATAGCAAACTGTTAATAATAAGATATTCCACTACAATGTCTACACTAAGTCTTGGTGAACTTTATCCAGTGTTCTTTATAGATAGAGCTTGTCTGTGTTCGCCCGCGGTGCCCCCCCCCCCGCTCCCCCGCCGTGAATTTACAGCGGTAGATGCTGCTTTAAAATTCTCTAGCTAACTACATAAAATGTTCAAATCTCTGATCTAACTAAATTGGAAGGATCACAGCTAATAGTAGAGGTTTCTCTGTGCAGAAATAGACTAATTTCGCTGAGCTGTTTGGCCACAGGCAGAGCGCAGGTCCTATCCCTATGAGATGCTGAGAGACACTGAGGCTGAAACAGGAAACGCATGTTCTATGTAAAACGAGGTCATGTGATTTTTCCAGCCAATCGCAACCATACACATCCCAGTCATGACGTCGCACACACATCTCACCCTGCTCTATTCTGTAATCTCATTTGCTGGCCGCCAAAATTACAGGAAGCGCCGAAAAAGGCGCGATCTTAATTAGATGATGCTCAGATGTTAACCTTAATTATCGCATGATCTGGAAATTTCGATCACCATAAAAAACCTTGCCGATTTCAACTTTGTCGATAAAAATCGCTCAACACTAATGAGCAGCAAAAAATTAACTGGTATGTGGCGTATTAAAACGCCGTTTCTTTTACTGAACACAAAAGCAGAAACATGCTTAATTAACCTGCCGATATAAATTATGCTACAGGAAATATTTCGTCTTTGGCATTGAAAAACACAGTTTCTTTTACTGACTACAAAAACAGAAACACACTTAATTAACCTTCGGATATAAATTATGTTACAAGAATCAACAGGAAAAATTTTGTCTTTGGCGTTTAAAAACAACGTTTATTTTACTGATTACAAAAGCAGAAACACGCTTAATTAACCCTTGGATATAAATTGCTCTAAAGAAATGAGCAGCAAAAAATTAACTGGTATGTGGCTTATAAAAACGCTGCTTCTTTTACTGAATACAAAAGCAAAAACAGGCTTAGACAACCCTTGGATATTCAATGTGCTCCAGAACTGACCAGATGGCATTAAAATGTATGTGCAGCGAATTGGACCCACACTGGACTTCAATTCCTATACCCCACAAAAACAAAATTAGAACGGAAGAGGAGCAGTCTCTGAGAAAAGCTGTGACACCCCCCAAAAAAATCGCTGTTAAAAAGTAATTTCTTTTGTGTGAGATCTCAGCTACTGCAGCTGCAGCAGCTACAGCACGGCACAGAGAGAGGAGTGTGAGCTGCCAGCATCACGTCTGGGCTTATATAGTGCGGTGACGTCACAGAATCCCGCCGGTCTCTGATTGGCTTCATCTCTGCACATGTCATTCAGGATGTTCCTTTCTTCCTCCCAGAGTTTTTTGACCCATGTACAGCCATGTGCTTGCGGCCATTTTATCAATTAAAAACACGCTTCATTCCCGCGAGTTACCCCAAACTTCGACTTCGTTCAGAATTGAAGTTTTCCTGAAATTCTAAATGAATTCCACTTTGTTAAAATCGATTCACCCATCTCTAACCGCAGGAGCTAAGTAATGCGCCCCGAAGTGGTGTGCGGGAGATTTAAAAATGTATGAATGGGAATATGCCTGATATCGGACTGTAAAGACGCCAGATATCTGGATATTGTTTTCCAACAATGCTTATATTGAGTTTTACAATAAAATGACATTGGAGGGAAACAAAGGGCCACATATAGAGATGGGCGAAGTGGAATTCTTTAAGAATTTCAGGAAAACTTTGGTTCTGCACGAAGGCGAAGATTATGGTGATTCGCAGGAACGAAGCGTGTTTTTAATTGCTAAAATGGCCGAAAGCACATGGCATTACATGGGGCAGAAAACTATGGGAGGAAGAAAGGAGGACCCTTAATGACATGTGCAGATATGAAGCCAATCAGAGACCGGCAGGCTTCTGTGACGTCACAGCACTATAAGTAAGGACGGCACCAGCGCTTCTCACATTCCTCTCGTGGTGTCTTGGCATAACAGCGTCTCCGCTGCTGCGGCTGCTGCTACACGGATATCTTAATAAAGCAAATTGCTTTACTCAGCGATTGGGGAGGGGGAAAAAAGACCACTAGAAGTCTGTTACTTGCTCACCCACCGTTCTGGATCCCTTGCTCTATACAAGTCATCCTGAAAGGAGCTGATTTTATCAGAGACTGGGGCTCCGTTTCCCAAATTTAATGCCACCAGCGTTATAATTTTATTTTGTTTGTGGGGGATTCTCCCAGGGTGTCCAGGGTGGGTGTAATTCTGCCCCATATACATTTAAATTTCACCTGTGCTATTATTAGGGAATTTCAGATACTGGGAATCCACTCAATCCTGATAGTGTTGTATTGGGAGTGAAATACAGAGTGTTTTTTTCTGCCATCATTTAAATTTCACCTGTGCTATTATTAGGGAATTTCAGATTCTGAGAATCCACTCAATACTGTTAGTGTTGCATGGAGTGAATACAGAGTGTGATTTGTCGCATCATTTAAATTTCACCTGTGCTATTATTAGGGAATTTCAGATACTGGGAATCCACTCAATCCTGATAGTGTTGTATTGGTAGTCATATATTGATTTTTTTTTTGTCTGCCATCATTTAAATTTCACCTGTGCTATTACTAGGGAATTTCAGATTCAAGGAATTCCCTCAATCCTGTTAGTGTTGTATTTGGAGTGAAATACAGAGTGCTTTTTGTCCGCCATCATTTAAATTTCACCTGTGCTATTATTAGGGAATTTCAGATACTGGGAATCCACTCAATCCTGATAGTGTTGTATTGAGAGTGAAATGCAGAGTATTTTTTGTCCACCATCATTTAAATTTCACCTCTGCTATTACTAGGGAATTTCAGATTCAAGGAATCCACTCAATCCTGATAGTGTTGTATTTGGACGTGGTATGAGCTTTTTTTGGAGAGAAAAACAGAGTGTTTATTTGTCCACCATCATTTAATTTCACCTGTGATACAATTAGGGAATTTCAGATTTTGAGAATCCATCAATCCTATTAGTGTTGTAGTTGGAGTGAAATAGAGGAGTGTGTTTTTGTCCGCCATCATTTAAATTCCACCTTGTGATATTATTTTAGGGAATTTCATGATTCTGGAAAATCCACTCAATAGTGTAGTGTTGTACTGGTAGTCAGATATAGATTTTTTTTTGTACCGCAATCACATTTAAATTTCACCTGTGCTATTACTAGGGAATTTCAGATTCAAGGAATTCCCTCAATCCTGTTAGTGTTGTATTTGAGTGATATACCAGAGTGCTTTTCTGTCCGCCATTCATTTAAATTTCACCTGTGCTTTATTAGGGAATTTTCCAGCATACTGCGGAATCCATCAATCTGATAGTGTTGTATTGGGATGTGCAAAATACAGAGTGAGTTTGTCTGCAATCATTCTAATATTTTCACCTGTGTCTTATATAGGGAATTATCAGATTCAAGGAATCCACTTCAATCCTGTTAGTGTTGTATTGGGAGTGAAAAACAGTGTGTTTTTTTGGTCACCATCATTTACATTTCACCTGGATATATTAGGGTAATTTCAGATTTGAGGAATCCACTCATCCTATTAAGTGTTGTATTGGGAGTCAAATACAGAGTGTTTTTTGTCCGCCATCATTTAAATTTCACCAGTGCTATTATTAGGGAATTTCAGATTCTGGAAATCTACTCAATCCTTGTAGTGTTGTATTGGTAGTCATATAGAGATTTTTTTTTGTCCGCCATCATTTAAATTTCACCTGTGCTATTACTAGGGAATTTCAGATTCAAGCAATCCACTCAATCCTGTTAGTGTTGTATTTGGAGTTAAATACAGAGTGCTTTTTGTCCGCCATCATTTAAATTTCACCTGTGCTATTATTAGGGAATTTCAGATACTGGGAATCCACTCAATCCTGATAGTTTGTGTATTGGAGTGAACATACAGAGTGTTTTTGTTCTGCCGGTCATTTAAATTTCACCTGTGCTATTATTAGGGAATTTCAGATACTGGGAATCCACTCAATCCTGATAGTGTTGTATTGAGAGTGAAATGCAGAGTATTTTTTGTCCACCATCATTTAAATTTCACCTCTGCTATTACTAGGGAATTTCAGATTCAAGGAATCCACTCAATCCTGATAGTGTTGTATTGGGAGTGAAATACAGAGTGCTTTTTGTCCGCCATCATTTATATTTCACCTGTGCTATTATTAGGGAATTTCAGTTCACTGGAATCCACTCAATCCTTGATAGTTTGTATTGGGGAGTGGAAAATACAGAGTTGCTTTTTGTTCGCCGTATTTAAATTTCACCTGTGGCTATTATAAGGGAAATTTAAGTATACTGGGAAATCACTCATCCTGATAGTGTTGTATTGAGGAGTGAAATGAGGTATTTTTTGTCCACCATCATTTAAATTTCACCTGTGCTATTACTAGGGAATTTCAGATTCAAGGAATCCACTCAATCCTGTTAGTGTTGTATTGGGAGTGAAATACAGAGTGTTTTTTGTCCACCATCATTTAAATTTCACCTGTGCTACTATTAGGGAATTTCAGATTCTGAGAATCCACTCAATCCTGTTAGTGTTGTATTGGGAGTCAAATACAGAGTGTTTTTTGTCCGCCATCATTTAAATTTCACCTGTGCTATTATTAGGGAATTTCAGATTCTGGAAATCCACTCAATCCTTGTAGTGTTGTATTGGTAGTCATATATAGATTTTTTTTTGTCCGCCATCATTTAAATTTCACCTGTGCTATTACTAGGGAATTTCAGATTCAAGGAATCCACTCAATCCTGTTAGTGTTGTATTTGGAGTGAAATACAGAGTGCTTTTTGTCCGCCATCATTTAAATTTCACCTGTGCTATTATTAGGGAATTTCAGATACTGGGAATCCACTCAATCCTGATAGTGTTGTATTGGGAGTGAAATACAGAGTGTTTTTTGTCCACCATCATTTAAATTTCACCTGTGCTACTATTAGGGAATTTCAGATTCTGAGAATCACTTAATCTGTTAGTGTGTATTGGAGTCAAATTACCAGAGTGTTTTTTAGGTCTGCCATCATTTAAATTTTCACCTGTGCTATTATTACGGAATTTCATGATTCAAGGTAAATCAACTCATCCTGTTAGTGTTGTATTGGGAGTGAAAATACAGAGTGTTTTGTGTCCCCATCATTTTAAATTTCACTTGTGCTATTATATTAGGAAAGTTCAGATTCTGGGAATCCACTCAATCCTGTTAATGTTGTATTGAGAGAGTGAAATACAGAGGTGTTTTTTGTCCCCGCCATCATTTAAATTTACTCCTGTGCGATTATTAGGTCATTTCAGATCATGGAATCCACTCAATGTGTTAGTGTGGTACTTGGGAGTGTAATACAGTGTGGTATTTTTTGTCCGCCATCATTTAAATTTCAACCTGTGCTATTATTCTGGCATTTCAGATTTGAGAATCAACTCAATCCTGTTAGTGTTGCATTGGGAGTGAAATTCAGAGTGTTTTTTGGTCTGCAATCATTTACATTTTCAACCTGCGCTATTATTAAGGACAATTTCAGATTCTGGGAATCCACTCAATCCTGATAGTGTTGTATTGGGAGTGAAATATAGAGTGTTTTTTATCCGCCATCATTTAAATTTCACTTGTGCTATTATTAGGGAATTTCAGATTCTGAGAATCCCCTCCATCCTGTTAGTGTTGTATTGGGAGTGAAATACAGAGTGTTTTTTATCAGCCATCATTTAAATTTCACCTGTGCTATTATTAGGGGATTTCAGATTCTGAGAATCACTCATCCTGTGTAGTGTGTATTGGTAGTCAAATACAGAGTGTTTTTGTCCACAATCATGTACATTTCACCTGTTCTATTATTAGGGAATTTCAGATTCATGGAATCCACTCAATCGTGTTAGTGTTGTATTGGGAGTGAAACACTGCAATTGTTATATGAACAAAGGATTTAAACCAAAAAATCACTGTCAATAATAATCCCTGTTAAAACATAAACCTTTACTTAGAATTATATAAAATAAACATCTAAACAACCCATTATATATTAACACAACATACCTAGATGATATTGCATTCCTTGTACTATCCAGTCGTGGAAGTTAACTCCGACATGATAAAGAGCGGGCTACGCTTTATGACAGCGTATCACTACATGCGTGATAAACACCTTTATAACCCAGTTATCCAACGCGTTTTCCCCCATGTAGTTTCTGGTTCCTCAGGGTATTCAAAAACTCTTACTGTGTGGAACAAGATTACACTATATACAACACATATACTACAACTTCATACATTCACCATTTAAGGTTAGTTAGATTGACTTGATACTTGCTTGAGTGCTGCAAGGTATAAATACGATGAGTCCTTGCAGCTTCTCTGGTGTGTTGGCACCAAGATTAGTAGGGATACAGAGCAGAATTATCCCTGAATCCCTTAAATATCAAAAAACAGCCCTGTGATGTATACAGTATACACCCCTCTTCCTACAAGTAGGTGTGATATGTTTATGCCCATTCCTAGGTTCCCATAGGTATGTGTGCACTAATACCAACTACGTTTCTTCGGCGTTCCGAATGCTGAGCTGCGCTTAACAGGAAGGAAGAAAACACGTCACTTCCGGTATGCGCGGACGGGAAAAAAACCAGCCGCGCTGTGCTTTGGAAGCGGCCCGCACCACGCGGTGACTTGCGATCCACACCAAAGCAACTGCGCCCGATGTTCAGGATGTAAAAACCATCTCGACCGGCACTAAATACAATATTTAAATTCTACAAGTGGGTGCAAAATATACACCTAACTGTAATATATTGATCCAAATTGACAATAGATGGAATATTGGTAGGAAACTCTTCTCAATATCAGCACATCCTCTCTGATATTACAGTATGTGTAAGCGGTCATGTGACTCAGTATACCGGAGCAACTATATAGTGCAGACAAATACAGTTTAGATTGGTCTTACTGCAGGGGCAAAGTTAAGACATTACGGGGTAAAAAAAATTCATTGTCCTGTGGCATATATTACGAAGATGTAAGCAATCAATGAAAAATTATAAAAAATACGTGATATAATGCTGATACATAATTTGTCAGACTTAGAAAATATTTATAAAGCAGCTCCACTGTGGAGAGTGGGAACTGAAACAAAGCAATGAACAACAGGCCCGAAAATAGAGTTTTTATTCAATAAAAACAAACCAAATTGCAAGTCTCATGATGCCTTTTGTTGGACCGAATAATACGATAAATCCATGGGCCTCCTTACATAGGATTCGTCCTAAACCAATCTCCTCTCTGGGAGATGGTCTCACAACTTCTTAGAATCACAAAAACGGCAGAGATAGCATTTCCATTATGATGTTCCCACCACATGTCGACGCTACTGGCGTGTCTCTTCCTATTTCGTAATCCCAGATGTTCGCCCTCCCTCTTTTGAAAATTCTCTTGTTTTTACCGAATATAGTTAAGTGGGCAGGGGCATGTACCACTTATAGGACTACTCCTTCCGTTACTTACAGTTGGCAAAATTCACGGATAAAGATTTGTTTGCATTTGAGGCACTTGTGAAGGATTTAGTTTGTTGTATGTGTGGACAGGCTAACACATCTCTGTCCACATTTGAAAACTTATCCTATCGGTCTCCTTTCTTAACCAGTGACTGAGGAGGTATTGGTGCATAAGACTATGGATCAGTCTATCTTTGATGGATTAACCTCTCCGATATGTAATTGAGGGGGTTGGAAGGAAAACATATCCCTCCAAGTACTATCCAACATCAAAATGCTACCCAATATTTTTTCAGATTATTAATAAACTTCAAGATTTCTATCTTCAAAGTGGCAATATACGTGCTTATGGTTGTCAATCATCTTTTCTGAGGTTTAACCCTTGTAGAGAGTTGTCCTATTTTGTTTTTTGTTGCATACCCAAGGCTGATCCGAGGAATCTAGGGGGGGTATCCTCGATTGAGAATCTCTCTATAACATGCCTGATTGTCTCCTAAAAAATCCCTCATCTCTGGAGCAGTTTCTCTTCACTCTCAGAAACTGGCCCTTAGGTATTCCTCTCCTTTACAGGGTAATGGTTGGTTAACTTTTCAGTGTAACAAACTATTGGTTGCTGTAGGTTTCCTATACATGTTATCCGTGATGGAATATAGCCCTTTGGTATCCTTGATGATAAGAATATCTAGCAAAGGTAAACATCTCTTGTATTTCAAATGTGAACACGCAGCAATGCCGAATATTGTTGTCATTAAGATGTTGCAACAAACTCCTCAAAATGACATCTTGTACCTTTCCCAGAGGATTGATGATGTCATCAATGTACCTCCCCCAAAAAAATATCAGGGGGGGCCAGTGATCAACTCCCCGTTGGGATACTAAGGTTCGCCTCCCACCAGCCCAGGAAACAATTTGCATATGCAGGGGGACGCAAGAGTCCCCATTGCGGTGTGCCCTGAGCTGTGGAAGGTCTTGTTGCAACAAGACAAAACTAATTATGTTCTTAATACAAAAATCAAGTTGTCTAATGACAAAAGCATTATGAGCCTGAAATTCAACACTTCTTGTGGACAAAAAATATTTAACTGCCTGAATGCCAATTTCATGTGGGATATTACTATATAGGCTTTCAACATCTATGGAGCCCAAGTATATTCTTTATTTAACCGTTGATCATCTAATCTACGTAGGAGATCTGAAGTATCTCTTATGTAAGTGCAGTGTAGTTAACAAAGTCCTGTAAATGCTATCTATTGTAGATACCTACATTTTGCGTAATTGATTCATACACCGAAACTATGGGTCCTGCCCTTATGTGGGGGTACATCCCTTATGGATCTTCGGGATTGAACTCAGAAAGTCGGTATTTGGGGATATACAGGGCATCTTCAAATTTGACTTCTGTGTGGTGTGATATGAGGCCATCTCTAACACCTCACAAGTATCTTTCTCCAATTCCATAGTAAGGTAGATGTTGGGTCTGAAGATAATGTATCATAATGCCTTTTGTCCTTAGAAGATCACTACAATCTGTTTCTACATGTCATGGTTTAGTATGACTATGTTTCCCCCTTACGGGAGGGTTTGATTAGATAGACTTATCTCGTTCCAGTGTGACGTGCTTTTGATTCCTCCCTACTGAGGTTATTGTGGAATGGGATGTCTCTGTTCACTCAGATCACGTAAACTCTTTTGAGACTATTTGAAAAAATAAATCAATTTCATGTGTATCCATCTGATCGGGGGGGCATTCTTCAATTATGGTTTCTATTTTAGTTTGTCCCTCTAGGTTTCTTTTCCTCCATAAGGGATACTTAAAGTACGTTATATACCTTCCAAATCCTGTGCTGTGGGGACACCCAACTGCTGGCATTCGATCTTATCTTGATATTTAAAAAAATTTCCATGCCACCTTAAGCTTGAACGCACAAAAAGATGACATCTTTGATCCATGAAAAAATCACTTATGTGGTGGTGGTACACAAAGGTTGAGCCCTTCTGTAGAATCTGTTAGTTCTCTGATACTTAATTGTCTATCTGTAAGGTTAAATAATCTGATGCTGATCTGTTATCATTGTTTCTGACGATGTCTAAGGCCAGATGCAGGGCCTCTCCAACCTCTAAAAATGGGAGGTGTATTGGAGTTGCCTGAGGATGAGGATGGCATAATAATCCACTATGTACTACCCTTTCCTCATGGAATTCTGGGCGGGGACCCCATTTTCTAGTCTAGTCCTCTTGTCCTTCCCCTAGTCCTTGTAGTTGTCTGTGAATTGGTATCTGAAGATTCTGCGTCAGATGACAATACTTCTCTAGGGGTAATGGGCTTAGATTTCAAAAAACTAAAGGCTCTCCCTTCTTTAAATTCCTGGAGGGGTCCTTAGATATTGTTTACCGTTCAGTGCCTTTAATTCCTCTCTGATATTTTTCTATGGAATTTTGTAGACTTTGTTCTCTCCTAGTAAAATCTGGATCCCCTCTAAGTTTGGATGCCTGTTCTATCAAGTTATTTAGAATAGTGGAGGTACTTTCTAATGTTTTATTTTCTTCCTTTAATAGGATTTTCATAAGTCGTACTGAACTATCTATGAGTTCTGTTTCCCACTCTGTCAACAAGGAGTTCTTGACTGTGATCTAATGGCAGGTGTTATAATAGATTCTAGTCCAACTGGTATTAATCACAGTGATTCATATAATGCTCCAAAGTTTGCGCTCCCACTCTAGGTATTTGATATTGATCTATAGCGTAGTTATCTAGTTTGTTTAAATACCACTCTCAAGTCAGAAGAAAACTTTATCGGACTCCACCAACGTATGAGATCACTGCTCTTGCCCTCAGTTCGCCATTTCTCTTTATCCACAGGGCCACTAAAAAGCTGGGCAATAATACAAGAAACACTGCAATTGTTATATGTCAAAAGATTTTTTAAACACCAATAAAATCACTGCAAATTAATAATCCCTGTTAAAACATAACCTTTACTTAGATTATCTAAAATAACATCTAAAACCCTATCTATACACACATACCTAGATGAATTATTGCAACCGGGTGTATATCAAGTCAGTGGTGTAAATCGCCCTGAATAAGTGAGGCTCGCTTTATTGACAGACGTATCACTACATGCTGTGCATAAACCACCTTTATATCCCAGTTATCACCAAAGCGTATCCCCCATGTAGTTTTCTGGAGTTCACAGGGGATTCAAAAACATCTTACTGTGGGGGGGGCAACATGATTACACTATATTACAAACACATATACTACAAACTCATACATTCACATTAAGTTAGATAGATAGACTGATACTTAGCTTGAGTGCTGATAGGTATAAACACGATGAGTCCTGCAGCTCCTCTGTGCTGTTGGCACCCCTAGATAGTAGGGATACAGAGCAGAATTTTCCCTGAATCCCTTATATTTCCTAAAACAGCCCCCTGTGAGTTACAGTATTACACCCCTACTTCTACAAGTGGTGGTGATAGTTTATGCCAATTCCTAGGTTCCATAGGTATGTGTGCACACTATACAACCTCGTTTCTGTCCGGCGGTTTCCGAAAGCTGAGCTGCGCTAAACCGGAAGTGAGGAAAACCGTCACTTCGGTTAAGACGCGGACGGAAAAAAACAGCGCGCTGTGCTTGAAGCCGGCCCGCACCAACGCGGTGGTGCCCTACGTCTACACCAAAGCACTGCGCATGTCAGGATGTAAACCATCTCGCCCGACTATCACCATATTTAAAATTATACAAGATGTGGTGCAAAAATATACCTACCATAAACTGTATATATTGTCCAATTGCCAATAGATGGAATAATGGTAGGAACTCTTTCTCAATTTCAGCACCATCTCTCTGATATCGTTTCTGTGTAGCGGGTATCTGACTTCAGTTCTTACCGGAAGCATATATAGTGGGCTGACAAATACAGTTTAGTTTGGGGCTTACTGCCGGGGCAAAGTTAAGACATACGGGCTACAAAAATTGTCTTGTCACAGCTGGGCTTATTACCCAGCTGTAAGCAATCAATGAATATAATAAAAATAGTGATATACTTGCTGATACATTAATTGGTCAGACTTAGAAAATATATATAAAGCAGTCCACTGTGGGGGGAGTGGGAACTGAACAAACAATGAACACAGGCCCGAAATAGAGTTTCATTCAATAAAACAGCCTCAAATAGCAAAGTCTCATTGAGGCCCCTTTGTTTGGACCGAATCCATACGATAAATCCATTGGGCCTCCATACATAGGATTCGTCTATCCCAAATCTCCTCCTCTGGGAGATGGTCTACTAAATCTAGAATCACCAAAACGCAGAGATTCACATTCTCCATTATGATGTTCCCAAACATTGAGCTACTGGCGGGTCACTCCTATTTCGTATATCCCCCGAGATGTTCGCCCACCCTTCCTTTTGAAAATTCTCCTTGTTTTTTTCCATATAGGTTTTATAATGGCCAGGGGCATGTAACACACATATAGACTACTCCCTTTCCGTCTTACAGTTGGCAAAATCACGGATAAAGAATTGTTTTGCCATTGAGGCACTTGTGAAGGATTTGTAAGTTTGTTGTATGAGTGGACAGCTACACATCTCTGTCCACATTTGAACAACGCTATCGGTCCTCCTTTCTAACCAAGTGCCTTGAGGATGTATTGGTGCATAATGAAATATGGATCAGTCTTTCTTTGATGGATCTACCTCTCCGATATTAAATTGAGGGGGTTTGGAGTAACATATCCCTCCAAGTCCTGATTCCAACATCAAAATGCCCCAGTATTTTTTCAGAATATTAAGTAACTTCAAGATTTGCTAATCATCAAAATTTGCAACTATACTTGCTTTATGTGTTGTCAACATATTTCTGAGTTTACCCCGTAGGAAGAGTTGTCCTATTTTGTTTTTGTGCATACCCAAAGGCTGATTCCAGGACTCAGGGGGGTATCCTCGATTGAGAATTCTCCTCAACATGCCTGATTGTCTCCTAAAATCCTCATCTCTGGAGCAATTTCTCTTCCCAGTCTCATGAAACTGGCCTTAGGTAATTCCTCTCTAACAGGGTCACCGCTCCCCTCCATGAACAGCCAACACCACTAATTGGATTAGCTTTTCCAGTGTAACAACTATTGGTTGCTGTAGGTTTCCCTATACATATCCCTTGAATTTTGCCCTTTGAATCTTGATGATAAGAAATATCTAGAAAAGGTAAACATCTTGTCTTGTATTTCAAATGTGAAACGTCATGCCGCTATTGTGTTTGTCATAAGCTGTCAACAAACACCTCAAATGACATCTTGTACACTTACCCATAGGATGATGATGTCATCAATGTACCTCCCCCAAAATAATATCTGGGGGGGGCCATTGATCATCTCCCGGTTGGGATCATAAAGTAGCCTCCCACCAGCCCAGGAACAAATTTGCATATGCGGCGCAAGAGCTCCCATTAGCGGTGCCCTGAGCTGTTGAAGTCTTGTTGCAAAAGACAAAATAATTATGTCTTAATACAAAATCAAGTAGTCAAATGACAAAAAGCATTATGACCTGAAATTCAACACTTCTTGTTAGAACAAAAAATATTTAACTGCCTGAATACAATTTCATGTGGGATATTACTATATAGCTTTCACAAACCATCTATGGAACCCAAGTATACTTCTTTACTGACGTGATTCCATCTAATCTACGTATGAGATCTGAAGTACTCTGTATGTAAGATGGCAGTGTATTTACGAAGGTCCTGTAAAATTGCTAATCTATTAGATCCCTACATTTTTGCGTATTGATCCTGAACAACCTGAAACAAAGGGTCTGCCCTTAAGTGGGGTAACATCCCTTATGATCTTCGGGATGAATAGAAAGTTCGGTATTTGGGGATTTACAGGGCATCATAGAATTTGAATTCTGTGTGTGATATGAGGCCCATCTCTAAACCCGTCTCCTCCCACAAGTATCTTTTCCAATTCCGATAGTAAGGTAGAGTTGGGTTGGGTCTGCGATAATGTATCATAATGCCCTTTTGTCCTTAAGAAGATCACTAAATAAAAAAAAAAAACAAAACACACATCTGTTTATACATGTCAATGGTTTAGTATGACTATTTTTCACCCCCTTATCTGAGGGTAGATTATGATAACTTATTCTCGTTCCAGTGCTGACAGTGCTCTGTTTCCTCCCTACTGAGGTTATTGTGGAATGGAAGTCCTCTGTTCACTCGAGATCCACGTAACTCATTTGAGACTATTTGCAAAAATAAATTCAATTTCATCGTGTATCCATATCGACTCGGGGGCAATCTCTACTTAAAGGGGTTCAATTTAGTTTGTCCCTCCTCCTCTGAATTCTTCTTCCTCCATAAGGGATACTAAAGTACGTATACCTTCCAAATTCCTGTGCTGTGACACCCAACTGCTGGCAATTCTATCCTATCTTTGATTTTAAAAAATTTATGCACTTAAGCTTGCGCACAAAAAAGATGTACATCTTTGATCCATGAAAAATCACTAATAACTTGGGTGTGGGGCACAAAAGTTTAAGACCCATCTGTAGAATCTGTAGTTCTCTAATACTTAATTGTCTATCTGTAAGGTTTAATGATCTGATGCTGTCCTGTTATCATTGTTTTCCTGACGATGTCTCAGGCCAGATGCAGGGCATCTCCCCCCTCTAAAAAAGGGGGAGGTGTATTGGAGTTGTCCAGAGGATGAGGAGGCCATAATATCCATTTGTACTCCCCTTCCTCCAGAATTCTGGCGGGGAACCCCATTTTCTAGGTCTATTCCCTGCTTGTCCTTCCCCTAGTCCTTGTAGTTGTCTGTGAATTGGATCCTGAAGATTCTCCTGGCGTCAGATACAATACTTCTCTAGGGTAATGGCTTTAGATTTATCAAAAACTATAAGGCTCTCCCTTCTTTTAAATTCCTGGAGGTCCCTTAGATATTGTTTACGTTTCCGTCCCTTATCCTGTCTGATATTTTTCTATGGAAATTTTGTAGCGTTTGTTCTCTCCTAGTAAAATTCTAGGATCCCCTCTAATTGGATGCCTGTTCTGTCAAGTATTTAGAATTGTGGAGGTACTTTCTAATGTTTTATTTTCTTCCTTTAATAGATATTCATGATCCGTACTGAACTATCTATGAGTCTGTTTCCCACTCCTGTCAACAGAGGATTCTACTGTGATCTAATGGCAGTGTTATATAGATTCTAAGTCCACTGGTATTAATACGATGATTCAATATAATGCTCCAAAGTTGCGCTCCCACCAGATTTTGATATTGATCTATATAGGTAGGCCGATATATTGTGTTTAAATACCACTCTCAAGTCAGAAAGAATCACTTTGATACGGACTCCAACCCCCAAACGTCTGAGAACACTGCCTCTTGCCTCAGTTCCTGCCATTTCTCTTATCCACAGGGCACTTAAAAAAGCTGGCCATGAATACAATAACACAGCATAGTTATATGAACAAAGATTTTTAAACCAAATAATCACTGCAAATAATAATCCCTGTTAAAAACGTAAACCTTACTTCAGATTGTCTACAAATACTTCTAAAACACCCCTATATATTAACACCACATACCTAGATGATATTTGCTTAACGTGTACTATCCGTCAGTGGAGTGAATCGCCCTTGATAAAGAGCGGCTCCGCTTTAATTGACAGACCGTATCACTACATGCCGTGCATATACACCTTTAGATCCCAGTTATCCCAAACGCGTTTCCCACATGTATTTCTGGTTCATCAGGGGATACAAAACTCTTACTGTGGAGACAAGATTACGCTATATACAACGCATATACTACCACTCATACATTCACCATTAAGGTTAGATAGATAGACTGATACTTAGCTTGAGTGCTGCTAGGTATAAACATGCCCCTGAATTAAAAAATGAAACTGAGGAAACCAGGATGTATTATGAATCGGTGTAGTAAGAAAACCTGTTCAATAATGAAGAAATAGAAGTAGTCAACAGCCTGGTTTTTCTTGGGTCTCTCATTGATCACAGTGGTGGTTTGGCTGCAGACATCAATCATCCATTCGCACTTGGGCATGCAGCCATGGTGAGCATGGAACAGGTAGGGAAGTGCAAGGATGTCTAAGTCACCAGCAAACAAAGACTGATTATTGCTGTTGTGTCCTAATTGCGACATTTGGCTGTGAGACATGGATAATCATGAAAGCAGACAGAAGAAAATTCAATGCTTTTGAGCTGTGGTGCTGGAGAGGACTATAAATCCCATGGATAGCTAAGATCACCAACAAAGATGTTCTTTATCTTATAAAAGAGTATTTGTCTCTGAAAGGCAAGACCAGCAAACAGAAATTGATCTATTTTGGTCTTGTGGTAAGGGCGAATTTACTAAAAAAGAAATGCTTAAAGGGGATGTATCGCTTCATCAGTTCACCTGTTTTTTGTAGTTTCATTTTGTCAGCTCCTCAAATCCAGGGGTGTTTCTTTCCCTCCCAACTGGGTGTTTATTTACAGAAGGGGGTGACATAAACAGACCCCCCCATAACTGTTCATGCTCGCTCCCGAGTCAGTGTGTTAGTTTGAGAACAGTGGGAGGGGATAGTCCACATGTAGCTGTGTCGTTTCTCTCCCTATGCAGTCTTATTTTGTAAGAGCTGTTTACTTACCAAAGCCCAGCATTCAGTCTAGACAGTCTTCTATGAACTCAGAGCACTGATATCTTCTCCTCTCACAGCTGGAGGTTTGTTATAGTTGAATCCAGTCTTCTATGAACTCATCCAGAGCAGCACTGATCTGTCTCCTTTCTATGTTTACACGCAGGAGCAGTTAGGCATCGGGCACAATTCTGCTGTTTTCTGATTGTAGAAGCAGCTGCTGCTGGATATGCAAAGTGAAATGTTACCGGTCCCTTATTCTGAGTGAGAGAGGCAGGAATGCACGCTCCCGTGAAAACGACCGGGGGCCAGACAGAATGTAAATTAGTAGAGCCGTCAGCCAATGAAATGAATGGAGGAGGAATCCGACAGACACTGGGGAACTGTGTTTACAGAAAACGAAGATAAGGCAGACTGTGAAAACAAGACAGCTTTGCAAATGACATCCAATTGCAAAGTTGCTTGTTTTCACTGTCCCCTTATTCTGAAGACCATTTAATGTAATGATACATCCCCTTTAATGGTAATAGAAACGGGAGACCAATGCCCCATTGGTTGGCTACCATCACTAATGACACGGGGATGAACATAAAGCAATTGAAAGAAGCTGTGGAACACAGAGAAGCATGTTGAGAACTGGTCTACAGAGTATCTGAGGGTCGGACACAACTGAATCGATAGAAGAAAGATACAAAGATGTTGGGTAACAATCTGTTAATGAGCTGTTTATTTGTGTACAGTGACTCACTATCCTGTACATTTTTTTCTACATTCCTGTGAATTTTTGCAATTTACTTTAAAAAATACATATGTAAGAATAGAACCCATAGCTGATTTATCTTTTATTGTTTGTATATATAGTACTTCTGATTATTTCTCATTTTCTAGTATAAATCAGCAATATAATTTTGAAGAATAATATTGTTGCATACTTTGTGTGTATTATGTGAAATGCATGTCATGAAATGTGGGCGACTGTGTAACTGTGTACGGCCTCTTTTTAATAGCATAAATTGGAAGGTGCTCTGTTAGCCTTAGGCCCGTTCCAACATGCCTTGGATGAGCTGTTAACATGGATGACTCATACGGAGGGTTTGCTAAATGAACAGAAAGCAATTGGTGGAGATCCAAAGACCATTGAGATTGAACTGGCCAAGCACCATGTGAGTATCCCTATAGCAAATGAAGTTTATTGTGATCTCATATTAATGTGTGTAATATCCTGGTTGAATGTTTTTGTTTACAGTATTAAAACTACTAGAGAATTAATGAAAATGTAATGTAACTGCTCTCTTAATCAACAAAGGTGCTCCAAAATGATGTACTGGCTCACAAGTCCAGTGTTGAAACAGTCCAGAAGGCAGGGAATGACCTGATAGCATCCACTACTGGGGAGGAAGCCAGCAGTCTGCAAAGCAGGTTAGAAGCTCTGAACCAACGATGGCAAAATGTCCTGGATAAAACAGAAAAGAGGAGGAAACAGCTGGACAATGCATTATTTCAGGTAAGTGACTTCTTCCAACTTCCTTTGGAAAGTACTATGTAGAAGTGGCTCGGTAATTAGCCACATTTCAATTAACCATAAATCACATAATCTCTGATAACAGATATACACACGTGCCGGTACATATATATATATATATATATATATATTATATATATATATATATATATATATATATTATATATATATATATATATTATAATATATATTATATTATCAGAGATCATGTGAGTTATGGTGAATTACCAAAGCACTTGAATTACCAAAGCACTTGAATAACAAAGCAATGTATTCACAGACACACAGCAAAGATTAATAAGTAATAATGGTAGTAATAATAATAAAGTACCGTATGTTGTAAATATTGTATTCTATCTTTTCATGGGACAACATGAAGATCTGACACTTTGATAGAATGTATAGTCTGTGTACAGTGTGTATAACAGTGTAAATTTGGTGTGCCCTTAAAATAACTCAACACGCAGCCATCAATGTCTAAATCGCAGGCAAAAAAGGAAGTACACCCCTAAGTGAAAATGGACAAATTGTGTTCAATTTCCATTCTTCCTCCACAGTGTCATGTGACTTATTAGTGTTACAAGGTGTCAGGTGTGAATAGGGAGCAGGTGTATTAAATTTTGTATTATCGCGCTCACATTCTCTCATACTAGTGACTGGAAGCACTACATGGCAAAGAACTGTCTGAGGATCTGAAAAAAAATGAATTGTTGTTTTACATAAAGATGGCCTATGCTTTAAGAAGATTGCCAACACCCTGAAACTGAGCTGCATCACCGTGACCAAGACCATATAGCGGTTTAACAAAACAGGTTCCACTCAGAACAGGCCTCGCCATGGTCGACCAAACAAGTTGAGTGCATATGCCCATCGTCATATACATAGATTGTTTTTTCAAAATAGAAGAATGAATGCTGCCAGAATTGCTTCAAAGGTTATAAGGGTGTGGGGGTTAGTCTGTCAGTGCTCAGTCCATATGCCACACACTGCATCACACTGGCTGTCGTCCCAGAAGGAAGCTTCTTCTAAAGATGATGCACAAAAAAAACCGCAAACAGTTTGCCGAAGACAAGCACATTAAGAGCATGGATTACTGGAATCATATCCTGGTCTGATAACTTGTTTGGGTCAGATGTTGCCAAGCTTGTGTGGTGGCAACCAGGTGAGGAGTACAAAGATAAGTGTATGTTGCCTCCACCTTCTGTTTGAAGATTCTCCACAGATGCTCAATAGGGTTTAGGCCTGGAGACATGCTAGGCCATTACAGCACCTTTATCCTCATTTTCTTTAGGCAGTGATAATCTTGGAGGTGTGTTTGGGGTCGTTATCATGTTGGAATGCTGCCCTTTGGCCCAGTTTCTGAAGGGAGGTGATAATGCTCTCGTTCAGTATATCACACTACATGTTGGCATTTATAGTTCCCTCAATAAACTGTAGCTCACTACAGCCGGCAGCACTCATGCAGTCTCAAACCATGACACTCCCACCACCATGCTTGAATGTAGGCAAGACACATTTGTCTTTGTAATCCTCACTTGGTTGCCACCACACAAGCTTGACAACATCTGAACCAAAGAAGTTTATCTTGGTCTCATCAGTCCACAGGACATAGTTCCAGTAATCCACGTCCTTAGTCTACAAGTCTTTAATTAAAATATTTGTGTGGCACACACAGGGAAATCCTCTGGGTAAGTGGTGCTAGTTGATGGGTTAGACAGTAATATCAACAGCACTCAATTATTTTTAATGCTTGACAGTGATTTTATTGAATCAAAGGTGCTCCATACAATGTGAAATGACTTAATTGTGTGACAAAAAAGTTGAAGTTTCTGTCAGATTGACCATATTCATACCAGTCACACTGAAAGAATACGAGCGGCACGGAAGGGATAAGCGGCTGAACCCGCACGGAAATTAGGAGTGCTCCTAATATCGTTGCGGCTTCGGCCGCTTATTCATTCATTGCCTCTCTTATTCTTCCAGTGTGACTGTTATGAATATGGTCAATTGACCGAAACGTCAACGTTTTTGTCACACAATTAAGTCATTTCACCTTGTATGGAGCACCTTTGATTCAATAAAATCACTGTCAAGTATTAAAAATTATTGAGTGGTCTTGCTTGTCTTTAGTAAACTGTTTGTGGGCTTTCTTGTCAATCATCTTTAAAAAAAAAGACTTCCTTCTGGGACAACAGCCATACAGACCAATTTTATGCAGTGTGCGGCATATGGTCTGAGAACTGTCAGGCTGACGCCCCACCCCTTTAATCTGTGCAGCACTGCTGGCACCACTCATACTTATCAACGTATAGATGCCGTATTGTCTTTACTGCACACTTAGTAAATTTAGCCCGTTAGGAGTTCCTTGCAAGGCTCCCCAATTGTACAATAGACACACACTAGGGCTAATTCAAACAATTTGCAATGCACCTGTAAAGAAATTCTTCTAAGTAAAGAATTGCAAATTGTTTGAATTAGCCCTAGTGTGTGTCTATGGCACCACTCATACGTCTATATTGAAAAGACAATCTCTGGATATGACGTTAAGCACATGCACTCAACTTCTTTGGTCGACCATGTGGCGAGACCTGTTTTGAGTTGAACCTGTCTTGTTATCTACTATATGGTCTTGGTCACCGTGCTGCAGCTCAGTTTCAGGGTGTTGGCAATCTTCTTATAACCTAGGCCATCTTAATGTAGAGCAACAATTCTTGTTATCTCGGAGAGTTCTTTGCCATAATGTACCATGTTGAACTTCCAGTGACCAGTATGAAAGAGTGTGAAAGTGATAACACCAAATTTAACACAACTGCTCCCCATTCACACCTGAGACCTTGTAACATTAATGAGTCACATGACACAGTGGAGAGAAAATTACAAAATGTGCACAGTTTGTCCATTTTCACTTAGGGGTGTACTCACTTTTGGTGCCAACGATTTAGACATTGATGGCTGTGTGTTGAATTATTTTGAGGGCACATAAAATTTGCACTGTTAAACAAGGTGTATACTGACCATTTTACATTGTATCAAAGCGTGATTCTTCCCTGTTTTAATGTGTGGACTACAGATTAAAGTCCCTAGTTGCCTGCACTTCTCCTTTTGCTATCTTTTGTATTGTATATGTAACATCATAAATTATACTAAAAATCAACGTTGGATGTCTACATTCTGAAGTTTATAACATATGGTCGTGTTTGCCAAACACTATGACCAAACACAAAGAGAAGAATATACTATTGCGGAAATCTACTTCAAGGAATAGTTAAGTAAGCAGTTAAGTACTGCACAACATTATATTGCTGACATTGTTTAACACTTACTGTATCTGCCCTGTGAAATTTAGGCTCAAGGTTTCCACAATGAAATTGAAGAGATGCATCAATGGCTGTCAGACACCGAACGTCATTTACTGGCTTCCAAGCCTGTTGGAGGGTTACCAGAGACAGCAAAAGAGCAGCTTGACACTCATCTGGTAAGTATCTGCAATCTAACAAAGATCTGTGGCGTGTTTTTTATTTAAAGCCTTTCCACTGATATGTTTATACATTTTGGTTATTTAAATAGTCGTATATAAACTTGACAAAATGATACATAAAGAAAGGGACTATAATTGATACTAGATGGTGTCAAGCAATGATTCATTTTGTTTAGTTTATGAATTACAGTAAAGCACATTTGCCAAAATTACCAAATATGTTGTGAAACAGAACACGGTGTTATTGTTCATTCTTCAAGGGTACATATATGTTACTGATAGCATTAACCCTTGTTTTTCCAGTTTTCTCTTTTAGAAGATTTAAAGGGGTGATGGTTCATTGAGTCATGAATTTAATTGATTGGGATCATTCAATTCCTATTCTTTTTTTGAGTTTAGATGTAGTTTAGTTCTCTGGATCGGATAGTTGTGCTATAGGGTGGATGGGATATATGTCTGTTTATTATAGCTGGTGTTCAGTTGATGCTTTTTTCTCAATGCCCTTATGTCTATCAAAGGTCTATATAAAAGTGCTTGTTCAGATTAGAAAACCTCTGAGGGTATCATATGGTTGCAGCTCTTTATATATGGTACAGTAAAAATAATTAATGTTATGTGTCTGTTTTAGGAACTGTGCTCTGCCTTTGAAGCCAAAGAACAGGTTTACAAAAACATAATGCTGAAGAGCCAGCAAATGATACAGAGACGCCTTGATGAACCAGAGGCAAATATTGATCAAGATATTAATAACTTAAAGGAGAAGTGGGAATCAGTTGAGACTAAACTCAGCGAGAGAACAGTAAGTATAATGTCAGATCAGAGAGACAAAAATATTATTTTATGCATTATATGTTTTGGCCAGTTATTTTAGCCAATGCTTGGTACAGTGGCATATGTGTCAGTTGCATTTGTGACCTTACCACAAAAGAAGACACCAGAATTATAAATGCTACATGGACAGTTGGGGGTGGGGGTTGTTCCAGCTTTTTATCTGGAGATCCAAGTAGTACCTCTAGCTGGGAAACCCTCCTCCTTTTTACCTTATAATTCTGTACTTTCTCATGTGAAAACAAAAATAGACAAAGCATACTTTTTGAGCCAAAAAGACAGTGAGCACGTTCTGTTTTAAACATTGCATTTTATGAGGAGGATGTAACATTTTTCTTCCTAAGATGTTTCCAAGGATAAAATAATTTATTAATTTTATTATTTTT